>OX155966.1:28003678-28261119 GCA_944548615.1 Micropterix aruncella | reverse complement strand
GGTGGCACTGATGGCATGGACGGCGTAACTAATAGCAATGTATTTGACCATAATAATAACATTAATAAAATACGTTTTTCATTAAGAACAGATTATATTTGACCATATTAATAAGATTAATTAAGTACGTTTTTTATTAAGAACTGATTATAAAAACCCAATAATTTCACCAACTATAACTAGTATAATAACATTCAATATTAGTGTCATCTATCGCATTTTTTATAGGCTGATTACGTCACAGATATAATAATGAGAGATAGAACGCCATCTATTATTCTATCTGAACTTTAAAGTGTGTAAATATTACGTATTAAAAACTTGTATACTAAAATGAATATTTATATTATTACTATGTACATACTCTTAGATAATATTATAATAATAAGAGCTATTATTTTAAAAAACATTTTTTTTCGTACTATTATTTTGATCTGGCGTCTATATAGGCGTATATAGGCGTGTTTAGAGCGCCACCTTCAGTAATAGAATATTAATCAATTTTGCTAATTGGTAAGATTTATTAATAATAAAGATTAAAGACATACAAACGCCCGAGATGCCTACTTCATTATTTATTATCTACTAAGCCATCGATATCGGTATCGATCGGTATCGCCGATTATTTACCAATGTAAACGGTATCGGTATCGTATTGGCAAAATTATGTATTGTTACATCCCTAAAAAAGAGAAAAGATTTTTGTTTTTTGTTTTTTTTTTGTCTAATTTATAATAGAAGAAAAGTTTGAGAAGCGTTGATCGCGCTGCGCCATCTAGCGGTAGGTAATATATTGCAAAAAATAAATAAATACGTGTGGCACTCGGGGACTGCCGCGGTAAAGCTATTGCATAGCATTTTTAACAACTTATGCAATTATAATTATTTATTTATTTTATTTATTTTATTTTTTCTGATATCAGCTAACTGCGCTCTATCGAAAAACGTTGAAATTATTCCGAATCATCTGCGGCTGCGGAAGCAAATGATTCGGAATAATTTAAACGTCTTCCGATAGAGCGCCTCGTAGATAAAAAGATAGATAATTAAATTATCTTTAAAATGGTGCAGGTTTCATAATAATACGCCAGATAGTATTTGCGTAATAGTCGTTTTTGTGTTCGGTTAGACCTAATTTCACAAATTAATTAAACTATGTAATATAAACAAAATCTAAAATATTCAAAGCTAAGAATATTAGGAAAATGTTCTTGTTTAACATATATTTTTTTCGAATCGTAAGCAGTACTCGTTTAGACGTAATTATCAGTTTAAAATCATTAATTTTCGTTAAGAAATTTCTTCATTCGGTCGCCGCGCTGGGCTAGGCCCTCGATAAAAGCTATGCAATAGCTTAAAAAACAATACTAGCGTTAATTTACCTACCGCTAGATAGCGCATCGTGCTCATAGCTTTTTATACTTTTTTTTGTAAAGTTGCTTACTTTGTCGTACATATTCACCCACTGCAAGAAATGTCCGTGATGTAATCGTACCCTGTATATAATAGAGTAACGGTGTTTCAATCAAATTCTTTGTAATTCAACAAAATTACGATTGAAACATCCTTATTCCTATGTATTATAAAACAGTAATAAACAAAATGGTAATGTAATAATCAAACCAATATTTTTGACAGTGTGTACGTGCATGTTTACAAATACTCTACTCAGTCTAAAACTCAAACTAATACGCTTTATAATCAATGCTCAATCAATTGTGTTTCCTAATAACCGTTTCATATCCGCCTTTCAAATCTTTGCTATCAATATATTGATAAGTCAGTCCGAATAGTGTCCGGTTAATTATGTAGATCTCGCCTACGTTATTCATTCCATCCGCATACCCAAATTGCGGAAAAGTAGCAACACAGGTATATGTCGTTTCCTGGGGCCAGAGGTCGACGAACTCGAATACCTCTTCACCTCTCTGTTTGATATCCGTGACCTGCTGACCCACCGTTACTTTCCCCTTCCTTCTCCCATTTCCGTTTTAGGGCGAGTACACATTGGGCGCTTTCAAACGCGCGCTTTGCTAACACGCGTTTCGGGAACCAAGAGCTTCATATGATGTGTACACATGCAAGTGCGCGCTTCTGAAAAGCGCGCGTCAGACGCGCGCTGTCAGATTTTCATTTGAACGCGCGTTGCGCGAGTGTCATCTGCGCGCTTGCAGATACATTATAACGTGTGATTAGGGATCATATCACGTTATACCAAACCAAAAATTAAGAGCGCCATCGCGTCTATCCAAAATGCGAAAAAGAAAAACCATAGGTTAGGTGATGACCGAAAAATAAGAAAACTACCCCAGGGTCGGGGAAAGAATTTGGTTGAGCACTAAATTTGGCAAAACGGAGAATAAACCTTCGCAAATTTAAAATGAAACTACAAATTTACGAGTTATAAAACAAAGGTCCTTTATTCGTGTAGTTCCGGCAATCTTCTCTTCAGATTAATGTGACATGTGGTACGTTTCAAGTTCAATTGGATATCCAGGCGAGAAAAATCCGGGCACGGTTGGCCGATTCGTGAGGTTTTGTTACATTAGGAAATAAAAGGCGACACAGCCAAAACCACGCTGTGAAGAAAAGAAAAAAACCACCATTACTTTTACAAACTCGTTTAGCTAATTGACCCCAAAAGAATTAAACGCTTACCAAAAAATAAGACCTTGTTCACATAACTTCAAAACGCCGCACTTCTAGTACACAAAACTACGCGGATCACTTCGCTTTTAGCGAGTTCTCTGTCGCCCAGCGCGAGTCAGCAGTACTGCTCGCGCCATTTTGGAACCAATGTTCTCTTCAATGGCCGTAGCCAGGTTTGACGGGCCGGAATTGCCTGTCGTTAAACCAACTTTAGAAGATTAAAAAAAAACTCTTTTTTATTTTATGGTTTAATACTTTATTCATTTCATTTTTGTACATTTAGCCCCATTGTTATCAATGTTATAAGTAACTCGGAAAAATTGAACACCGAAATGCAGCTAATGCTCATTGCCCACCTAACTAGGACTAAACTGTCCCGTATCTAGGCGGGTCAGAGTAATTAAAATAAGTAATACAACTTATGTAACAATTAGCCTAATTAACTTGAAAAAACTTTTTATTTTTATAATAAATGAATGTACTTAATTAATTTAATTTTTTTATTATTATTTTAAGATTGAATAATATATAATTATAAATAAATAACATTATAATACAAATCCAAACACTAAATTTGTACGAATAATACATTGTAGGTAATACAATATGGCAAATACACATATACGTAAATACGATATCAATAAATAATAAATGATATATGGTATAAACATATTTATAATTTTATAAAATATATAAATACAATTATAAAATCACTGCTAAAAAATATGAACTAAAATAAATAAAAATATGATATGATATACTATAAATATATATACATAATAATTTATATAAATATACAATATTATTTTTAAATTAACCGTTATACATACGCTTTACAAACCAAGTTTTCAGATTTAAACCTTCCTAATTCAAATAACCATTTATTAATATTGTCTTTAAACTCTTGATTGTTCTTTAAGTGTTTCCATTTTTCCTCTATGCCATTATATAATTTGGGACCAATGAAAAACGCTTGTCGTTGCGCAAATGTTGTTTGTACTCGAGGAATAAGGAAATTTTGTTTCCGTGAACTCCGAGTATTGCAGTTTTGCTGACTTTGATCATGTCTATCTTTGTGTTTATGAAAAAATATTATCACATATTTAATAAACAATTGCTTGACGTCCAGAACTTTCGCCTCGTTGAAAAGACGCTCTGACGGGTAGTCATTAGGTTTCCTATAAATAATCCGTAACAACAGTTTTTGCGTCTTTATTAGTGGATCCAAGGCCTGTTTCGTGCAAGCACCCCACCCTACAATCCCATAAATCATAAGACTTTGGCATAGAGCTATGTAGGTGATTTTAATTGTTTTCCGATATAGTACATTGCGCAGTTCACGAAAAACACATATTAATTTCCGTAATCGACCAGAGAGTTGAATTATGTGGCTAGACCAATTCAGCTTAGAATCCACATTTATTCCAAGGTATTTTATGTTATCTACAACACTTAGTCGTTCACATGAGCATGTGCAGTCTTTAAGGCAATTGTGAGGGCATTATAACTCATGTTTGTTTATAACTTGTGAGGGCATTATAACTCATGTAACTGTGTTTAGTGCAGTCTTTAAGGCATTATAACTCATGTTTACAATAAAATAGTAATATTTTTGTGATATTTATTACATTTATTAAAATGTTCTTTCGAACTTGGTATTTTTTTATTAAATCTCTTGTTTTTATTGTCACGGCAAGGACACCAAAAGGGTATTTTTTATTGGACCGCGAAATCCGGCTATTTCTAATTTGACAGGTCAAATGTCCTAGCTTTTAGCGATTTTTTGGAGAGATGCTCGTAATCGGAAAAATGCTTAGGAAACACTCAAAACCTGAGTAAGACCAATAATTAAACACGAGAAATGCACGCGAAGCATGTTGCAATGCGTGCAACATGTTCCTGAAGCATAACATGCCACGCAAATTTGGATTTTTGTTACAACATGCGCCGCCATTTTGCCGTACATTTGATCGCGCGCTTTCGTGTAGGGTGGACGCGTATTCACCAGTCCATCTCGTAATATTGGGTGCACCCAAAATTCTCTTTGCCTCTGCCGCCGTCTTTTATAGCGACGGTATAGGAGCCACATACAAGCAAACACTTCGACGTCCATTTCCGAACTGAGCCAGTACTATGGACATCTTGGTAACGCTCGTTAAACGCCATGCTAAGCGCGCTGTATGTACGCTACTAACGCGCGGCGAACGCAACGCTGAGCGCCTAATGTGTACTCGCCTTTAGTATAAGAGTTCGGTAACTGCATGGCTAAATTTATAAAATGAACGTCTGCCTATCGGACTGCATTGATAATAACTGTTCATCATTTTTATTTTTTTACTTATTTTTAATTCCTGTAATTAGGTTTGATTATATTACTGTATTATTAAGCAATTATGATAACTAATACTTTTTATTTGTAAATATTTTTTTATTATTATTATGATTTACCCACTACAAGAAATGCCCGTGATGTAATCACACCCTGTATATTAACATTTTCCTTACGGTTAATACGGAAATAACAATAAACTGCAGTTTCAACATGATTCATGTGTCCGACTATAACCGTACGTATACTATTACATGCTGTCATGTTAGAAACGACATTCCAAGGTCGCGACGTAATGAAATACTATTATGTTTCAACATTACGACACTCTAACTACCGTCACGCCAACACCGATACACGTCATGTTAATTCATACGTATGAACCATATTCCGAGTTATATACGATCCTTGTTGAAACATGCATATTTCTGTGTATTACATAGTTTATTTTTCTCAGTGCATGGTCACATTACTCGAAGCAAAGCCAACATAGCCCTCACCAAAGTCCGTTTAACTATAATGAATGAATGAATGAATGAAAATCTCTTTATTGCACAATAAAATAAGGTACAATGGCGGACTTATTGCTACACTACAGCAATATCTTCCAGTCAACCAACATGCTGGTGTGAAAAGAAGAGTAGGCAACAAATTATAGCCTAAAATTAAATTTGAAATTATAGCGTATAATATATATTGTGTGTGTATCTAAAGTAAAATGTAAATATATAAATAAATTTTTGAGTTTGACATATTATATGTATGTATATGTATATACATACATATTTTGATATATTAACAAATAAATAAATAAATAAGTAAATAAATAAACTGCCAAAATAAGGTAAGGAAAGGGAGGGGATAACGGAACGGTTAGAATTTATGATTAATATTCATTGTGAAAGGAAGTGCTTTTTCAATGATTGCTTAAAGGTGAACATCGTGTATAATATAATGTATAATATAATATAATATAATATATAATCCAAGAGTCATGTGTGTATTTGGCCTAAAAACTCTTTAATAACCTTCCAAATTCAATACGAAATTTAAAACCAAAAATGTATTAACCCTACTAGGTACTATTATAAACGCGAAAGTTTGTAAGAATGTATGTATGGATGTTTGTTACTCTTTCACGCAAAAACTACTGAATGGATTTTGATGAAACTTTACAATAATATAGCGTACACATCAGAATAACACATAGGCTATAATTTATAAATATATAGTGTGTATTATCTAAAATATAACGATTAGTGTCAAGTAAGTAGGAAAAAAATCTGCCATCTGCGAGCTATTCTGGCTTGCGCCGCTAAAACCGTTGGAGTTACACGTATATAATGTATAATTATATATGTTTCTATTAGTAGAATTATCACAATTTTCCATCACCACGCGGGTGAAACCGCGGGGCGCAGCTAGTATATAATATGTAGACCCACCCTAGAACAGCCCATCCTTGTACACTCTAGATCAGGCTAGTTGGGTGACAATTACATTTTTTTTTAATAATTTGTTTCATTCATATGTTGATTATACCTGTATGGTTAACAATTTTATATCTTTCATCTCATCTTATATTTTAATTCCCATTTTATGTTATTCTTTTACTAATTATTATACTATAAATATAAGGTTGGACTATCTCACTCTATTTTTAAACAATTATAATTATCTAAATACTAGCTAATTGTGCATCTTTTCTCATGATTATGTTAAGGTTAACAATTGTATATTATCAATTTTACATTTCTATTATCAACTAGCTGAAACCCGTCGAGATCGACGGTCAGTTTATTGACAGTAATGTTTAAAAAATAAACGGAAACATACATACTTCTTATTTATGTACAAATAATCTTGTCTACTTTGCCTATCTGTCTACTTTGCCTATTTCCATTCTCTATTAAGTTATGGCCTCATGTTCTGGGGAATGGCGGCAAATGTTATAACGATCTTTCGCCTACAAAAACGAGCGATTAGAAATCTGTTCTCAATATCTTCGCTAACATCTTGCAAGCAGTACTTCATCGAATCTGGTATCATGACTTTGCACGCCGCGTATATATACCAAAACATCATGTATACGAGAAAAAATATCGAGACTACCCCAACTAACTCAAATATTCATTCGCATAATACGCGAAATAAAGTATTACAACTAATATTATTCCTTATTCTTTCTATTATTGACTATTTTACAATTGCGTTTTTTTTCTTCTTCTAACTATTGGCTATTGACTATAATTAATATTACTGATTTGTTTGTATTTGTGTTTTTTCTTTAAAATATCTTCCCATATGATAATTTGTGAAATTATCCAATATTTGTTTGATTATTAAGTACTATTGTCCACATGAAAATTTTACGAAATTATGTAAGAATTTTGATTGAAAATATTGGAAAATGTTGTTTTCTCTATATAACCTAGAAATCTGCGCTTGGATGTTCAACTTTCATATCTTACAATACCGACGTTCATATCTTATACCTTAATAGGTATTTATTTAAATATTATACTTTTTATTTTTATTAGTTTCGAGTTTAGTTTTATTAATTTTATTAGATTCGATCAATTGGTTTGAAATAAAAAATAAAATAAATAAATAAATATTTCCTTGAATAGACCTTGGTGACATTCCTGATCTACGATCAGGAGTATCACCAAGGTCTTAAAGAAAACGGACAGCAACAATCGAAGATATGTACGTACGTGATATGACGTGTGACAGAAAGAAAACAAAAAAAAATCGCACCAATTCAGCCTTCTTTAGCAACTATCCCCTAGATGGCGGTGAAATGATTGAAATCTTTAAAATTGGTTTTTAACAATATTGAGTAAAAAAATCGGTTGTGTCACCCCTAGACTTTCCCGGCAAGCAGACAATCCCCGTCGCCCGCCAAAGCCCCTAACCTTCCTCCTCAATCCTGTAACCAGTCGGGAGGCAGGAGGTATTCTGAAGGTTAATTCAAGATGGGCATAGAAATAGAAATAGAAATATATTTATTGTCCGAAATTGTGGTGGTACATTTATGGTGATAATGCGTAAAACTATGTCTCTCACAATTACCTGTTATTATAACAGATTGACAAATTTACTTATCTGCTAAATTTACTTATCTGCTAATTATAATATCCTATTAAAAAATTTAGTTATTTCACTGGTTTGCCTATAATATCTAAATGAAATCAATAAAATCAAAAAATCTAAACAGACCGGATAAGAAGCACTAACAGTGGAAGACAATCAATCAAAATAATTCACCAATAATATAAAAAATAAGGAAAAACAATCAAATCAAGGAATAATCAAAAATCCGCATATAAATACGAAATGTATATAATTTAAAATGTGTAATCTTCCTAATTGAATTATTGTAAAAAGAAAATGAAAATGCATATCCTTCCAAATTGGTAGCCAGGGGCAAGGCTGCCCGCTGGGTACCTTTCCCGGTGCCTCTCCGTAAGGCGTTGGCTTCTGACGGGCAGGTGGCGGTTTTTGAGACCGACTGGGGACCAAAAACAAGCCATGGACATATTGAGATGTCAACCACAACGGGCGAACCCGTCACCGCAGGACGTTTTAACGATTCATCGTTCTATCGACCGTGCAGTGAGCGTAGAAGACTTTGGACATAACAAATCCGATATCTAGCTACGCCACAACCCGTTAGAGTCCAACGCCTTACCGCGAGTAGCCAGGTATGTCACCTGGCGGGCGGCACTCGCGCCCTAACTACCAATTGTGACCAGATTTCTCCGGTCTCTCGATTGGTTCCGAGTTCGAGGTCGCTTGCGCGGTCCTCTCCCTTACGAAGCGGTGAAACGGAGTGCACCGAATCTGTCGCGGACCAAGGCGTCCTTTGCCCGACTCTGAACCGGGATCGGATAGCCAATGGTCATTTCAAGAGCAGTCGCCGTAAGGTAGACAACTACCCCCGCTCTATAGGAAACAATACAGTTCCTAGACTCCCCCGATTGTTAGTCGGAGAGCACAATCGATTGGCTTGCGCCGCTCGGTGCGCAGACCGTCCAGGAGCGCCAGAGGATTGATTCCCAGGGGAGACTGGTTGACCCAGTGTCCTACCCAGGCTCGCACCCCATGCGTGGAGGCCATCGGATGGGTGTTGACCCTTGAGTGTGACCGACCTTGAAACAGAATGGGTCTTCGTGGCCAACTCAGCAAGGGCCCATTAGCTCCCACAAGCCATGGACAGTGGATTGTTTTTCGTCTCAAGTCTTCTGCGCTCCAATATCGTCAAAACTTCCTGAGGTGACGGATTCGCCCGTTCTAGTCGACAGCTCTAGTTGGTGAACGTTTATAAGGACTCTGCATCTTCTATTGGAACACTTCATCATTGGGTCGCTGAATTTAAACGTGGTCAAACGAGCCTTGAAGATGATGCACGCAAAAGAATACGAAACTACAAAAAGTGCTACCACAACTGAAATCGTTGAAAACGTACAACATTAGGCAATGGATGACCGTCGATTGGCTGAAGACGATTTAGCTGAGGTCATAGGCGTCTAACATGTATCAGTCCACAATATGTTAGCTAAGGTTTTGGGTATGAGAAAGATGGGTGCCGTTATCAATGGAACCATTCAAAGCTATCAATTCAAAAAAACGCACTCGAGTGCGACTTTCTCATCTACCACTAGAATCGTCAAGGCAACTTGGGTTGTCGACTACAGGAGGCGAGCCCGTCACCCCAGGAAGTTTTAACGATTAGTCGTTCTATCTCCCTGGAGTGAGCGTAGAAGACTTGGGGACAAAACAGTCCACCATCTAGCTACGTCACAAGCCCGTAAGAGGCCAACGCCGTAACCGCGAGATATAATAGCCAGGAGTGTTACCCAGCGGGCTTACACTCACGCCCTTACTTCCAATTGCGACCAGATTACTCCAGTCTGTCGATTGGTTACGAGTTCGAGGTCGCTTGCGCGGTCCTCTCCCTTACGAAGCGGTGTAATCTTTGTAGTTCATTTCTTTTCCAGAAACTTTTTGACTGACCCAGTAGAGTAATATCCTGTTCTAGTCCTCTATCTAGTATTCATATGTATCGCAAGGATTTATTGACGACGTTAAACTGTGGGTACAGTTTCTCGGCTGTGTCCTCCAGAGGGTTGAGACCCACGCTTTTAACACCGCTGACCTGAATCAGTCCGCAGAATTTGTAAAAATAAACCCTCACAGATTCCGAGGGGCGAATAATAAATGACCGATCGTTCTCATTAAATATGCACACGTGAAAGCATTCTCCTGTGTTCCGGCGACGAGAAGAAGGTAGGAGGGAAATTTCGCTCCATATCCATCATCATCACTCGTACTTCTATAATAGGACTGCGGTCTACCTACACGTGCCGGATAAATATAGGTTCAGTACAGTTTTAGAATGACTATTGATTGAGTAATTATAGATATATATGGAGGGCCATTCAATATCGCCTCTGTCTCCGTGTTCAGGACCATTTAGGCGCATAAATCGTGCGCTAACATAGATTCGTGATTTATTTATTTTATATCAGAAACATAAAGCCGGTGTAGAACGTCCAGGTACGCAACGTCCGTAATCGCGTTGAAACACTGGTTCCCGTAAGATCCCCGAAGCATCCCGTAAGATCCCCGAGCAGCGTCGGGCGTGGTCAGTCCTTGAATGGGAGGCCGCCAGAGTACTGCCACGTGACGTTATAAAAACCGGCCGCCTGTAAAGGGCTCCATAGACGGTCGAAATTGTTTGTCAAGCACGTTTCGCGCCTAACAAGTATGTTGTGACATCGCCAGTACCTTACTTACTTGCTCGTACTGATTAAATGATGTCAGTTAATTAAAACTCACCCTGTAGACGCAGTATAACAGCTTGCCATTTCACTTTGCATGCACTTCATGTATCAGAGCGAGAGATAATGCTATAATTCCCTTAAATTGCTCATACAAATGCTCATCATGGCCTACGTTTTTAAGCATGCTAACGAAGGTTGGTCTCTTTGTTCCGGATAATTATAATCGAGCTCGGTCACATACTTTATTTGCGGAGTCAACCTCGCGAACCAACCTAATTAGGTGGTCAACTTACGCGTGCCTTAAGGCACATAAATGCGGTATTTTCATGCTACATTTTCGCTGCAATATGTGGCTGCAATACATCACCCGGCAACATTGCTAGCAATACCAGCCAAACTATGCAATATACGGAAATATTTTTAGTATATCTCGGCTATATAGCCACATATTTTTCGTATGGCCGAAGTTGGCCAGTGTTTCTGGACGATCGCTTTGCAATCGAAAATACTGCAATATTGCCCGGCCAGCTTTATTGCTTTTTCGTTTTGCGCCATAAGTGCGTCCCTTTCTGATGCGAGGCACGACGCACGACATCTTCATTTTGTATTTATATCATCAAATTATTCATTTTTTGATCTATAAAATATTATTATCAATTCTGATATGTTATGTACAATTGCGTGAAATAATTTATATTATTTGTTAGTGTATTTAAATGTTTATATACATCATTAATAGATAACTGTATTGTGAATTTATTATTAATACTGAATTCATGGAGAAGTTCTTTCAATTGGTAGGTATTCATATCATCGAAAACATTCAGGCTAAGATATCTAAAGTATCACGCTTATTGAAGTCAGCTCGAATCCATATTCTCGTCTTTTTTGTCGTTTTAAATTTTCATTTAAAACAATATAAGCCGCTGCGAGACGTATGATTTCGTCGGCCATTGTTGCCCGATTGTGTAGCCCGTTTACGAGTCAAAATGATGAGCCATACGAGCCATGATCCAGAAAAAAAATATAAAAGAATTGTGTGAATAAGGAAATGGATAAGTACACGTGAAAATTTTGGAGCTTCAAATACGTTGTGCCGGAAATTGAAGACCAAAAATGAAGAGGACCAAAAATCACACGACAACTTCTTTAGAATGAGACCAGATAGTTTTGATACTTTATTGGAAAAAGTACGACCTTTATTGAAAAACAGTGGACGACTACGCGTGAACCTTTATCAGCGGAGATTGGTTTTCTTCATATAGTTCGACAAACTGATCAAACATGATGACAAAAATGATGACAAAACAATCATTTGTTCATCATTCCACTTAGGCATGTTTCCGCTAAACAACCTAAAACGACAAAAAATACTCAAAGAAAACTTTTTCGAACTTTTCCGTGCGAGACGCTCGCTCGAACGCCAACTAATAACATGCATAAACTCGTTCGCGCGCAAACGACGACGTGTTCGTGCACGCATGCGAGCTTACGAGAACCGGATACACGATACGTGAATGCGTTCGAGAAGCATTTCTCGTGCGTGAACTCGCATCGTGTGAACCGGGCATTGCGGTGGATCCTTGATTAAATACACCGCTTTGGAAGTAAGCTTTTAATATTTCACAGTTGTGTTCGAGCGTATAGCGTCCTAATTTGCAAATGTCAAACATAAAACTAATTTTCTGTCAATAAATGACTGTCATTCTACCTTTCAAAAACAAAAGAACCGGCATTTAAAACGTTAGATAGCCCACCCAGTGCAAACTACACTAATCATATTTAAATTCCCCCTTCATTTTAACTAAATATTAACGCTATATTTTGGCGCTTGGACCAAACACGCTCTTAGCCGAAAAACGTACCGCGCCGCCTAAGTCGGGTTCGTCCGCCGGCCGAGAGAGGGCGCGCATCGATTTCATTTATGAGATTAATATTCAGATGAAGTTAGTCCTGGGCTACTTGCCGGGAAAGTCTTCGAGTGACACAACCGTTTTGTTATTACTTGCTTTTGATATGCTCCTCCCCCCTTTATTCCGTTAGACGAGCGGCACTTTATTGCGAATGTGACGTCTTTTTCGCCGTTCGGTTGAAAGAAAAGTGCAGCGCGATGCGGCCGCAATTTTCTCTCTTTCTAACGTACGTATTAGGCGGTTGGGCGTCTCTTTCAGTCGGCCGTGTCGCTTGCCGCCCGCCCAGGGCCGTTCGATACCGCAGGACGCCGGGAAAATCGCACTTTAGGGAGGTGCGAGCACCATTCGCCACATATATCGATACTCGACATCCTCTGGGAAATACGAGTGTGATAGGTATAGTTAATAGTCTTCTATTTATCCATAATCGCAAATACATTTGGATATTTGATACCTGGCATATTTTAAAAATTATTTAGTTTAAATTATGCACAAGGCACTTTTTACTTAGTGCGCTAGCCTTAGCCCAGGCCGCAAGTGCGCGCCCGGCTTAGTACGGTACTAGGCCTTAGGCGGCATTGATTTAAAAAAAAATGTGGTCTGCGGTGCTCTCTATTTTGCTACTATTTACCATTAAGCTTCTAGTGTTAATGTTGTAATATACTGCAGTAAAAAAATGCGTTTTTCTTTTAATACATAATAAATCAATAAATAAAATATATGAGAATTAATAAATGTTTAAAAACATAAATAATCATAATATAAATGAAACAAATAATAATTTTAAAAATGTGCGTCTCAACTCCGACGCGCGACTGGAGTTTACTCTTTAAGTGCGATTGTTATTAAATATCCTATAGGCAAAGGGGGTAAATAAAAGCATATCTTATATTACTGAAAACATGTCTTATATTACTGAAAATATGTAATAATTTCATGCTTTATTGGTTGATTCGAATCGAACATACTGTCGCTCGAGCGGTCATCGAAATACGTCGGTAAAACAGCCACCTACCCGACAGCACATCTGCCATTTCTATTTGTATGTCATTTCTACATTCGTCGTTCTAGACTCCGGTATCAGCGGGTTAAAAAAAACACAGCTCTGTATCTCTTCCTCGCGTGCGTGAGAAAGAGACGCGCGCAGTCCTCGCTGCGCATTAGCAGGGGCCGCAAGTGCGCGCCCCGCTAGATTTTACTACCCATCAAATTGTAGTATCGGGGTCCGGGGGCTTCGAATGAAATCGATTCTTAAGAAGTGAACTCCAAAAAAAAAACAAAGAAATCAATAACTCATACTAATGCAACAATTAATCAATAAAAATAAAGATAATAATAACCAGTCAGAAAAAATAAAAGATAAATACTCAATAATCACATACGTTAAACAAAAATAATTATGTTGAATAATCAAACTGATTATTCATCATAATTAGATAGATTTGCAATTACACTTTCCGCTAACCAAGTTTTTATTAAAATTTGCCCAACCGCTGCTCTATTACTCTAAATGCAGTTGAGTCTCAGTCATATTTTTTTTGTGAGTTATTCCTATGTGTATATAAAACATTCTGTAAAATTTTCACTTGTTTTCATTTAGTCTCTTTTTTGTCATAGATAACCTGAGAAAATTGACGTTAAACGGCTTTCGGCCATTTTTGAAAAGCTATAGAAAAAAATAGTGCATATTTAGGACTAAAACTTTTACTGCAGGTAGATTAGTTAGTATTCAACACAGGAATAACATTCTGGTATACTGTGTTATCAGAGAGTCTCGTTTCCGTCATTAAAAATACGGTCGTAAAAAGTAACGATTGATATTTTTTTTTCGAGTTTTTACAGAAAAAGTTTGACTGATTTCATGCATGATACAACAATTAAAAAAATATATTGCTGAAGTTCATTTCATGCTTAATATAGTGTACGGTACTAGGCCTTAGGCGGCATTGATTTAAAAAAAAAGTGGTCTGCGGTGCTCTCTATTTTGCTACTATTTACCATTAAGCTTTTAGTGTTAATGTTGTAATATACTGCAGTAAAAAAAATGCGCTTTTCTTTTAATACATAATAAATCAATAAATAAAATATATGAGAATTAATAAATGTTTAAAAACATAAATAATCATAATATAAATGAAACAAATAATAATTTTAAAAATGTGCGTCTCAACTCCGACGCGCGACTGGAGTTTACTCTTTAAGTGCGATTGTTATTAAATATCCTATAGGCAAAGGGGGTAAATAAAAGCATATCTTATATTACTGAAAACATGTCTTATATTACTGAAAATATGTAATAATTTCATGCTTTATTGGTTGATTCGAATCGAACATACTGTCGCTCGAGCGGTCATCGAAATACGTCGGTAAAACAGCCACCTACCCGACAGCACATCTGCCATTTCTATTTGTATGTCATTTCTACATTCGTCGTTCTAGACTCCGGTATCAGCGGGTTAAAAAAAACACAGCTCTGTATCTCTTCCTCGCGTGCGTGAGAAAGAGACGCGCGCAGTCCTCGCTGCGCATTAGCAGGGGCCGCAAGTGCGCGCCCCGCTAGATTTTACTACCCATCAAATTGTAGTATCGGGGTCCGGGGGCTTCGAATGAAATCGATTCTTAAGAAGTGAACTCCAAAAAAAAAACAAAGAAATCAATAACTAATACTAATGCAACAATTAATCAATAAAAATAAAGATAATAATAACCAGTCAGAAAAAATAAAAGATAAATACTCAATAATCACATACGTTAAACAAAAATAATTATGTTGAATAATCAAACTGATTATTCATCATAATTAGATAGATTTGCAATTACACTTTCCGCTAACCAAGTTTTTATTAAAATTTGCCCAACCGCTGCTCTATTACTCTAAATGCAGTTGAGTCTCAGTCATATTTTTTTTGTGAGTTATTCCTATGTGTATATAAAACATTCTGTAAAATTTTCACTTGTTTTCATTTAGTCTCTTTTTTGTCATAGATAACCTGAGAAAATTGACGTTAAACGGCTTTCGGCCATTTTTGAAAAGCTATAGAAAAAAATAGTGCATATTTAGGACTAAAACTTTTACTGCAGGTAGATTAGTTAGTATTCAACACAGGAATAACATTCTGGTATACTGTGTTATCAGAGAGTCTCGTTTCCGTCATTAAAAATACGGTCGTAAAAAGTAACGATTGATATTTTTTTTTCGAGTTTTTACAGAAAAAGTTTGACTGATTTCATGCATGATACAACAATTAAAAAAGTATATTGCTGAAGTTCATTTCATGCTTATTATAGTGTTTTTTTTTATTATTTCTATATATTTATAAATAGATTAGCAATTAAACTTTCCGCAAACCAAGTTTTTCATTAAAATTTGCCCAACAGCCATTTTAAAATGGCTGCCAAAAAAAAACAATGGCCTATACATTTTTTTCGGGGAGTATTTTGTCACTGTCTACATAACGGGTGTTATTACTGCACGGGCTTTTTTTTCTGTGGGTGAAGCAGTACAACGTGGTAAGCAAATTTTGATTAAAAATATTGGAAAAAAGAAAAAATTTTTTTTTTGTATTTTTATTTTAATTTGAAATTTTGAAGAAGTTGACTGTTAAATAAAGGTTTGAGAAGCATTTGAGCGCGCTGCGCCATCTAGCAATAGGTAATAATTCGTAAATAAACAATATCAGCGACATTTTACCAACCGCGAGATAGCGCATCATGATCATAGCGTTACATACTAATTAAATATATATATATATATATATATATATATATATATATATATATATATATATATATATATATATATATATATATATATATATATATATATATATATATATATATATATATATATATATATATATATATATATATATATATAGTTTTTTTGGCATTTTTCAAATAAAAGTTGCTTATATTGTTGTACTGATTCGCACACAAAAAAATGCCCGTGCAGAAATAACATCCCGTATAGGGAATACATGCAAAAAAAACGGAAATAAAGAATGTTGAGCAACAAATTTTATTTATATTGGGTGATTTGAATTAGATTATGTTGACTACATTGTATTCTTGCAACGAGGATCCAGCTAGTCTGTAATTTGAGAGTTGAGTGATTATCGTTATAATACAATATATTCGTTTATTCGTGAAATAAAAAATCTGTTGTGTCGCCTCAAAACGTTCCCGGCAAGTAGCCAAGGGCTTATAGAATGATTTGAGCGCCATGTAAATTATTCACAGGAGTAACTCTCACCGTAATGCAATGAAACGTCGAATATATCGAAAGTATACCCGAATCGTTCGTCGGCGTAGAGCGCTGATAGGAGAATGCAACGCATTAAACACGTTCGATTTAATCGTTTACTCAAATATACTGATCGCCAAAAATCAATGCGATTTTGGCCCAACAAGGCATCTGTGTACCAGACTTCAAGTCTATAAAAGTTCAATATTTCGATATTGAAATATAACTTGTGCCAAATGATGCATACATGCCAAAATACAGCTCAATCGGGATAAGCGTTTGGGCCCTATCGTGGAGGAATACACAGATACACAGTTGGGCGGTGTCGACTACAACGGGCAAACCCGTCACGCCAGACTGGTATAAGGACATATGATCGTTCTTTCAGATGTGGGATGAGCGTAGAAGACTTTGGGACGGCACAAACCTACCGTCAAACAAAAGCCACGAGCCCGCCAGAGTCCAGCGCCTTACGGCGAGGCACTAGCATGTTAAACAACTGGGGCTACTTCGCCCCCTGGCTACAAGTTTTGGTAGGGTAACTCCGTCTGGAATTAACCTTCAGGATACCTCCTTCCTCTCGACTGGTTACGTAACCGAAGTCGCCTACGTGGCCTCTGCCTGCAGTAATTCAGCGGTGATTCAGCTTGAATCTATCGCAGACTAAAGGCATCTTTTGCCCCGTTCTGAATTCAGGATCAGGTAGTCTTATGGTCATTTCAAGAGTGGTTGACGACAGTTCGACATCCACCCTCGCTGCTTAGGGGACAGTATATTCCCATAGTCTCCAGACTCCTTCAGCAATTAGTCAAAGCGCGCAACCGATTGGCGTCGCAGAACGGTGCGCAAACCGTCCAGTAGGACCGGGAGGTAATCCCTTAGGAGAAACCGATCCACCAGCCGTGAGGCCTGGGACGCGAGAGTCTTACCCGGGGAGTCTTACCTTTCCATACGAGGAGGTTGAATCGTGAGTTGGACCGATCCGAGAACAAAGTGGATCTTATGGCCGAAGCTGCGCGAAACCATTTACTACCAATACACACAGCCACCCAGATTGGCATACACACAGACAGGAAATGGTTCTAATCATCTCAGAGGGACTCAACATAAATACTTCCGTCTTCATCTCAAAAAATATTGCTTATTCACAATACTTTCCCTACTTGTTGATCGGGAGAGAAAAAAAATTTTTTAGCACTCAACTAGTTAAATAGCTACTACCTCTGTACGATGTGGTGATCGAACGCTATGCTAATTTTCACGACTGCGATTTTTTATTCGAGAGTTAGTTGTATTGGGGTTTTGTTTTACATTGGCAGTTGTATTGTCGTTTAGTTGTTAATTTTTAAACATCTATTTTTTTTAAATACTAAGGTATATTGCTGGATTAACAATAAAATCATTTTATCTTGATAATTCTACATAGAATTTGAATTTGCATTTCCATTTTAACCGCCCTACCTTTGGGTTATTATTCAAAAAGCGGGTAAAAAATCTTTGGGTTTTTTTCATTTGGTTTCTTAATAACAATACTTGTTTACAATATACCAGACATTTTTTTACTTAATAGACCCATTTATTATTCTTTTTGTTAATATAACCGTAGGAACAATTTGACGTATCATGTACGCTTTGTGGGTTTCTTTTTTTTTGTACTCGAACGTACGTGATACGGATTGTTGCGTTCGGGAGGATGTTAAGGAACAGATAGCACAGGGGCACTATCTCCATTACACCACCTGGCGCAGTCTCAACAGACTGATGGTATATGTGACAAGATGCCGAAATAATTACCTTCGCTGGGGCTACACAGAGAACCCGACATGCAACTGTGGAACCCTACAGGATGAATACTACCTCCGATCCTGCCCACAACTGTCAACCTCTATCACACACCATGACCTACAAGAGGCAAACGATAAGGCCAACCAAGCCGCATATTTTTAGAGAGACGTGTCCTACATTGTCCCGGACACGTTAACGAACGAACGGTGGTTTATTCAAAGAAGGCGACTATTTTCGCATATAATTGCATAATTGCATTAATACGGAGATCGGCCGCCAGCGAATTGCCACAACAGAAAAACCACTGATCGGTGGTGTTGGCATTCCAGCGATAAAGACAACAATTTTGTGTTGCCTTATAGAAGTGGGGAAATGGGCGTCTGGGCGAAATGAGAAAGGAATATTTTGCATTGTAGGAAATTAAGAATTTTGCAAGTGTTTGTGTTGAGTGCAGGCCATCTCTTGCATGACATTCTTAAAATAGCTCTCCAATCATCCATCCCTTAATTAAATCGATTCAATAGATGCTACAGTAACCTCCCTAGCGGCACTGAGTCACGAATGCGTTGTCGCTTTTGACACAAGCCCGGCCAGTCGGCGTCTGTGGCTACGATCGGGCGAGCGTCGGCTCGGCCCGCGCCAATTTAGCGCAATCAAAACACTCGCGACGGCGTAGTGCTGCAAATAACATACATAACCTCGCCTATTTATGTACGATAATCGCATTGTGCGCCGTGTTTTGTGTCGCCAACATTGAACCACGTCAATTACTGTATGGATTGGCCATTCGCGATGTTTTTATTCTGACCACTGTTTTGTTGACTGTAACGTACATGCCATTTTGCACATCTATATATTTAGAAACATAATAAAATTGTAGTGAAACCGACATAATATAATCTATACATATACAGGATGTTTGGCGGATAAACCGACACAATTTTTTGAGGAATTTGGGAGGTCTTTTGCTAGCTTTTACCCATAGATCCTATGTCGTAATTGTCACCATTTTTTAAATGATTATTCTTTGTAATTACTCGAATGTTTGCGGTAGAGTCATCATAACTTTTTTGCTTATGGTAGTAATGGCGCGTAATAACTTGTGTCGCATTATGCAATGTATTGTACACGTTTATGGATTTTAATTACGCTAACAGTGTATCATCGAGACCAGTTGATTTTTTGTTCTTTGGAGAGTCGATGCATTTTTTTATTTCTTGATTGTTGATTGATAGTTTGATCCTTATTAAATGTAGTTTATGTAGAACTCTTTGGATGCTTTCTATTTTTCTAGTTTTCATATATTTTCGTTATTGAATTGCTGTTTCTCTATGTTTTCTCATTATTTCTGCTTATTTTTATTTTTCTAGTTTTTATGTCTTTGTTATTTTTGAATGTTTTTTTCAATATTAGTTTTTTATAGACTTTTTTATAATTTGAAATGTAATTTTATTTGTAGAAATACCAATTTTAAAAATAATTTTTTCTTATTTCTTATTTTTTATTGTTATTCTAAATAAATTATTACTTGATAAATTACTACCACAAACAAAGAAGTTATGACGACTTAAACGCAAAATTTCAGGTAAAAAAAAACGACAAAAAATAATAGCGTGGCTTTAAGGACATATTTTAACTATTTTAAATTGTTTTGTTTTTTTTTCTCATTTGAATTTATTTGCTGTCATTTTAATTTTCCACTTCTAACTTTAATTTAATTATTTAATTTAAGTATTTAGTCATTTTTAATATTGTTTTGCAATTCCATTATTTTGTGCATACATGGAATATATGCCATTTTTATAAACACGGTATTTTTCACGTTTCATTTTTATAAACACGGTAACACATTCAAAAATAAATGTTTACCTTAGAAAAGGTCCCGGCCTAGTTAGGTGACGTTGCCACTAGACTATGCAATGTATTCTTTTTTCTGCTTTTGACTCAATTTTGAAAGTATTTCTATGCATAATTCCTACGCTGAAATTGTTTACTGTTATTTTTAATATTTGCATTACTTATATAAATAAAATAAATAAAGTAAAATATGTTTATGTATACATATACATATGCCATATGTATATCCATATGCATATGTGTATGCATGTGTATGCATATCATATCCACAGTTTTTATCAGATCGCAATGATACTTTGCACAAATATCCCTTTAAAACAATGGGAATAATACTGTCTATGTTTGTCAAATACCTACCCCCCCCCCCCCACTCCTCCCCCACTACTCTCATCAACCCATTTAAGCAAAATTTAGACCTGCAAATTTTCAGTATTTAGCAAATATCTTGAAAACGGTGACAGAAACAGCTGAAGTGGAAGGGAATATTCTATAAAGTGCATACAATTTCCTGTCGAGTGACGTTGGTCTGGTTCCAATCGGGCAATTATGTGGGTTCCGAAAAAATCGATCCTTAATTCGTAAGTCGCAAAACTGACTAAAAATGACACGTCGGTTGCAAGTTCAAGAGTTCCGAAATTCCTAGCCATTCGCAGACAAATATTAACTATGACAAGATCTATTTACCGAAAAATTCAATCACTTAGGAAGTCATGGTCTTCCACTCCGTTCCAGTCAGGATAGTAAAATTGCGATTCCCACTCATAATTCTTCATTTTTTACTTATTCCTTCACCGTTCATGCAGCTAGACTATGGAACCATCTCCCGTCAAACATCAGAAACGCACCAACGGTTTCTACCTTTCAAGTGTCTCTGAAAAAGCATTTCATGTCCCTAAATTCCTAGTTATCCTAGGTCTTATCCCATCCTCTCCTATCCTTCGCTCCTTGCGAATTATTCCAAATCCTAATTATATTTAAAAAATAGCATTTTTGTTACTTGATATTTTTTTGTATGTAATAAGTTTTTCTTCTTTTTTTGTTGATTTTTATCTCTTGGCGCCTACGTTTTTACACTTCCACGAATGTTGGCTGTAAGAGATTGTATTTTAGGCAATAAGTCTTGGGCAATAAGTCTTTGTATGTTTTTGTTTAATGTGCAATAAAGAATCTCTATCTATCTATCTCTATCGATTTTCTATATCTCTGAAAAAATAGGGCTTGAAAAGGTGGACAATTGTATCATGTCCTTCTTGGATCATTTTCATTCCCCCCAGAAATATAGTAAAGTTTTTATCACACAACATAATGTAGTACTATAGTACTATAAAACGGCCTTATGAAATATTCACATGATAATAACATACTTTGTTAGGGAAACTTGGGAAATAAATGGCTCGAAAATTACTTGTGATGATAATGAATAAAAAATAATAAAATAATTACTAAGTAGAAGACACACGTAGGTCAAGACAAGAAAACATAAATAGGTATTATGTATGTACAATTTAGACACAAGGTTTCTGAAAGTATAAGTACAACCTGTGCCGGATTATCCAATAGGCCAAGTAGGCACCGGCCTGTAGGCCCCGCGTCTTTAAGGGGTCCCGTGACAAGGGATCATTGCAATAATATATTTTTAAATTGTTTCTAATAAATAGAAAAGAAATCATTAAATTGATATTTTAAAGAGGAAATGTTTAATAATCTTTTTGATGTGACTAATAGTATAATAATTGTTGACGTAGTAGACATACATAGGTGGTATAGTGGTTAGGTCGCCTGATCTTACGATTACATTGTAAGGTCCCGTGATCGGTTCCCGGCTCGGTCACCATTTTCCGTTGGGATCAAATTAACGGAATTGCATTTTCAATTCTGTCGATCTTCAATTCTGTCGATTTGTTAATGCATTAGCATTAACAAAACACACATGCTACACGCACACATACATATAAACACGTCACAGTAGGGTTGGTTGTAAGACATTGTCATACGACAATAAACCCGCCCATTGTGAAATTTCACAATTATGTCGCTTAGCATATACGCGCATATACACAAAAACGCACAGGCTGGCAGCGGCCATCTGTCAATAATTTACAACGATTGCTTGTTTATTTACTCTTGTAAATAAACAAGCAATCGTTGTAAATTATTGACAGATGGCCGCTGCCAGCCTGTGCGTTTTTGTGTATATGCGCGTATATGCTAAGCGACATAAGCGCTGCCAGAAATGTTTAACGACTCACTTTGCCGGTGCGATCGTGTTTCGTTTATATACACGTCTATTCAACACTATATCGTCGTCAGAATCTTTGGCAGCTTAAAGGAGGCCCCGAAAAGTGCTAAGGGGCCCCAGATATGTCGAGGCCAAATGGACTCTACATGGTTAAACCATTAAAAAGCTAGCCATGGGAATGAAGCTTACGACGACATGTTTTCAACCCTCGAAAATTTATTTGTAGTGGGGTGTTAGTGCACGCATATTTATGTATAATTGTGGCTTTTTCAACGAAGGCGACTTTTTTTGCATATAATTACATAATTGCATAAATACGGAGACCGGCCGCCTGCAATCGGAAAACCACCGATCGGTGGTATTAGAACTTCAGCGGTTAATCCGGCACTGGGTACAACATGTAATGTTATATAGCTGCGCACGCTGTCATGATACGATATTGATAAATCTGGATTGCTCGTTGAACATTTTACTCTGTCTGTAGACCATGACGTCTCAGGCCTCAAAGCTGGTGGACAGGTTTCTCCCGGCGGGATTGAATCCCGGCTCCACTGGACGGTTTGCGCACCGGTCGGCGAAGCCAATCGGTTGTGCATTCTGACTAATTGCTGAAGGGGTCTGGAGACTATGGAAATGCACTGTTACCTAAGCAGCGGGGATGGATATTTCATCTGATGTCATGCCACTCTTGAAATGACCTTGGGCCACTCGACCCCGTGTGGCACTACGGGCAAAGAACGCCCAGTTCCGCGATAAATTCAAACTGAATTACCGCTGTAATACAACAGGTTGCGTAAGCGACTTCGGACCCGTAACCAGTCGGGAGGACGGAGGTATCCTGAAGGTTAACTCCAGACGGAGATATCCTGCCAAAACTGGTAGTTAGGGGGTGAGGCTGCCCGCCTGGCACCTTTCCCGGTGGTCTCTAACGGTTGCTGGTGAACTAGACAGTAGATTGTCTTGTCCCCAAGTCTTCTAAGCTCATCCCACGGCTGAAAGAACAATCTATATCGTTATATCAGCCTGGGATGACGGTTTCCCCCGTTGTAGTCGACGCCGCCATCCTGTCTGTAGACTATATTAAAGCCAATTGGTTCATTCTTGTTTATGTACAGATTTTGATTGTCTATAATAATCTAAATGATATTGAATGATAAAATCGTGTGAAAATCATATAGCCTGATTGTTGGAACTTTCCCGATTCGGGGTTCTCTGTCATTTTTCATACGCAGGTAGGGAGACCATTGAAAAGACGGACTTAAAGACTTTGTGTATTTCGTAAATTTTGCAGAAGCGTATGCACTTATGATGAATCATTTCATTGTATATATATATATATATATATATATATATATATATATATATATATATATATATATATATATATATATATATATATATATATATATATATATATATATATATATATATATACGTATTTGAAGATAACGACTACGACGGCACATTTTTTTAATAAAAAAAACCTTGGCACATCAAAATAGAAAGAGCATCGTCAATAATGGGCCCGATTGCGTTTCTTTGTGAACTAAAACTAAAATTAGTCCAAGCAAACGAGACAGAGCAATACGTTAGAGCGGAATATGAAACGAACGATCGTCGAAAAATACTACCTGTTGAACTTATACTCGTCCGAATAAATTCGAGCGTATTTCGTGCGGTGTAAAATTTGACCTTGGCGGGCAGTTTTAATGTGAAAAAGTGACAGCCGGTCATCTCACATTCCGCTCCAGCATATTGCCCTGTCTCGTTCACACGGACTAATTGCCGATTGTGGCGTAGCTCGACAGTGGACTGTTTTGACCTCAAGTCTTCTGCGCTCACTCCAGGGAGATAGAACGACTAATCGTTAAAATTTCCTGAGGTGACGGGCTCGCCCGCTGTAGTCGACAACCCTAGTTGCCGATTTTAGTTCACGAAGAAACGCAATCGAGCCTAATAACGCCGAAATTCTTAAAAACTACTTGAAATAATAACAACATTAATCCTTTACTTCGTTGAAACAAGTAAATATATTATAATAAAATGAATAAAAAACACGACTGCCGCTACAAATAGAGAAACAACTTTATTTATAAATATATTTTTTACGTTTTTTTAATGAAATATTCGTGGTTTATGTATCTATCTAAATATATACCTACATATATTTTTTCGGAATGTACCTACTCAATCAGACCTTTCATTTGACACTAAACACGATATATTTGTGGGATTTTGGAATTTGAACATTAAGGGAACTATTTACTTTGTTTTATTTTACATATTTTGACAGTTAATGTTGACACTCGGGATGACAACGGTTCTAGCAATAACACATATTTCTAAATTAGTTCTAGCGTTCAGAAATTATAGTGGAATAAAGAAACCGAAAACATACATAGATGAACCCTGAACACATTACATTCCTTTTTGGTTGGACAGTCGTGTAAAAAGGCTAGTTTATTGCCACCTGGCAATCTTCAACAGCTAACATTTGTTATAATATCGGTTAGCGCATAACAGAGCTACAAACATATAAGAATACTAAAAAGCAGAAAGAAAAGTACCAATTTAGGATCAAGCTGTTGAATATAAGCTCGCCTCTGTGTTAGACATTTACGTAAATAATGAGTTGATTTTTGAATCGACAGAGAACATGCGGTACCTACACGAGATGACGTCATGATGACGTTGTGCTCTATCGCTTTTCATTTTAAATTCGAACGTTGCACGCCGGAGTGACAGTTATGACGTCATCTTGTATACGGTTAGACATTTTCTCTATCGGTTCAAAAACCAAGTCCCCAAGGCGTGCTCAGGCTAAGAACTCACGGCGCGGTTTTCACCCGCGCTCGCCGCGGTTGCGGGTCCGCGGCCTCGTAGAATGCAGATATGCATGTAAAATTGAGTCGTGATTTTCACGATGCGACTTTAGATTATATTTTCCTTTGCTGTAATCGTATAGTGTTTGGAATCCTATGTTTACCTGTTAATTGCACTACACGCAATATAGATGATTCCGAGTGTAAAACTTTCACTAAATTTGTATATGGGGCATACCATCGTCACGGGTGGGACATTTACATAGTAAATTGTGTCAGATGCCTAAAAATGGTACACGATATGAAATTTGTAATATTTATTTTTGGAGAGAACGACTAATTTTTCCTTAAATGAGTAATTAAGCAACAGGACATTATCCATATTTGTTTCGTTTGGTAATAAAACTGAGATTTTCTTCTGTCACAGGTAGGATAAAACATAGTCATACATTTACTTATAAGAAAGTTTGACGAAAACTCTGCGAATTTATTTCACATTTTTTTGAAATAAAACATTTTCATATACATTAGATGTTTAGCTATACTAGCGTAAACAAATACACTGGCTTCATTTTCACATTACATTTTTACATTTTCGTCGTGTCCAATTGACGGCTAAAAACCGCTCTTGGACGTGTCAAAATAATTGGGTTAGATAGTAAGTCTCGTTACTACTCTTTACTGAACATACATAGGTAGTCAAGAATTAACTACTAGATTGTCAAACTATAAATATAAATAATCAAAATCGAAGCCTAATATTTGAAGTAGTTAGTAATTCGAAAAGATACGTAGTAAAATTATTCATCGTAATATTCAAATTGGTCAGTAAAATGTTAAATAATCAAATTAAAGCTACGTTATGCATTTTAAACTAAAAGTACAGATATAGGACCATTTAAAATAATCACACAATAAGGCTGTACTTAAGTAATTAAATGGGCACAGTATTTGAAAAATCATCGCCCTTAAATTCGGCCAGATTATAGAAAAACAAATAATAAACAACAGCTATTTTTTTTTAACAGTTAGGTATAAAATAAAGTGCCAACACTTATATTACGCAACACCAGCCGCTACAATACTTCTAAAGATTATTTATCACGAATTAATAAGGCCATAATCTCACATTCGTAATCACTTCAGTAACTTGTGTCTTTGTCGAAATATCCCTGAGCTATGTTTATTTTAATATGCCTCAGCTATGTTTCAAAACAGTCTCATGAAATAGCAAACATAAAGGACTTTACAGTACTGCCAACATCATCAACGGATGTTGCATTTATGGAGGTCTTTACCATCACATCTTACAATTTAGTTAAAACACGAAATAAAAATGAATTTTCATTTTATTTTACACGACCGCTCAACAAAAAAAGAACTGAGATGTGTTCAGGGTTCATCTATGTGTTTTCCGTTTCTTTATTTCCGTATAATTTCTAAACGCTCGAACCAATTTAGAAGTATGTGGTATCGTTAGAATCGTCATGCCATCCCGAGTGTCATAGGCTACCTTAACTGTGAAGATATTAAATAAATATATATCTACAGACGTGGCCAATTCATTAGACTCACTAAACATTATTTGACTTTGATTGCAGTAATTGTTATATAATCTTCCCTTACTACATTGAATTCATAATATGTCAGCTCAATAGAATCGGCAATATGTCCTCTTAAGTTGTTAAGAAGTTGCAACACATAATGGAACTTTAATTACTGGGAACACCCATAAATGCATATGACAGGCGTTTGACACAAAACCTCTTCAGTTCAATTGTATTGTTTTAGATGAGTTTTAAGTGTTTTTGGTCGGACTTTAATAATTCTTTTTGATTATTGTTTTAAGATACTGACAGAATTAGATACAAAAAAATGTTTGGGTCTAAAATCTACAAGGTATTTTCAATTTTATACCAAGTAACCATTTCTAGGGTGAAATTTATAATTTTATCGTCGAAAATCGAAAATGGGTCAGAAAAGACTTGTCTTTGCCAAAGGTTACTGTTGTAATAATACTGCTGAAATAAAAAACACTTTCACAGCTAGAAATCGCCCAGAAAAAAATGTTTCGCAAAAAACTGTGAGCCGAATCAAAGTGAGTCTTGACAGTGATAAGGGGTACAATCATAATCAAGTGGGGAAAACTTATCAAAATCCTAAATTAACCCCTCGATCGACCAGAACATTGATGAATTTGTGCCGGAAGAACCGCAAGCATACTTCAGCCAACCTGAAAAAAAATATGGCAGACTATGGAAGGTGGAAGATGTATCCTCCAGAACAATCTGCCGTAAAGTTTTTGATGGTGGTCTGAAAGCTCGGCGGCCAAGAAAAAAGACAAAGATTACACCTGCCATGGCAAAAAACGTCTAGATTGAGCTTGTGAACATGCAAACAAATCCGAAGAAGACTGCGGCAAGGTAACAAACCCAAATGTATATTTTACATATCTGAATAAATCATGAAAAAAAAATTACCGCACACCACTTTGGTTGAAATATTTTTTTCTACCAAACTAGTATCCAGGACAGAGTTTTGCTATTTTTTTGGGGCATAATGAGCAACTTTTTTATTCAGGTATGCTTCAGTGACGAATCAATATTTTCCATTAGTGAGGAAACTGCTCAATACGTTCAAAGACAGCCTGAGGAAATGTTTCACAGCGACTGCATTCAGCAATGTGTGAAGCATCCGACGTTAGTCATGTCGTGGAGCTGTATGTCTGTGAAGGGACCAGGAAGGCTATACAGTGTAGAAGCAACCATGCGTCTAGACCAGTACATAAAAGTACTCCAAGAAAGACTTGCCTTAAATGGATGAGTGGTTTCCTGAAAAAGATAGAACTTTCACGCACGACGGTGCAACGTGCCACAAAGCTAAGAAAGTCACCAATTTTTTGGCTGATAACCAAGTTTCTGTGCTATCCTGGCCAGGAAACAGCCCGGAATGAATATCACTGAGAATTTGTGGTCAATTGTCAAAAAAAGATTGAAAACAAGACGAATAACAGCCAAGACTCAGCTCATCGTAAAACTCAACTTTATATGGCACCGTGACGAAGAAGTCAAAAACATGTGCCAAACCTTGTTTTTTTCCATGACAACGTTCATCAAAACTCTAGTAGGAGCTAAAGGAATACATACTAAATACTAGCTTTCATTACTGTCCTATAAATTTAGAATTGCTTAGAAATAAACCATGAAAACCACAACTTTTTCGTTTGAGTCTAATGAATTGGCCACGTCTGTAAATGTCCGAATTTTCAAATGTCAATAAATTATCATAAATGTATCGTGTTTAGTGGCTCATGAAAGGTCTGATTGAGTACTTTTTGAATATATTTTATATTATTATGTATCTACCTATATAGATAAATACATAAACCATAAATATTAAAAAAAAGCGGTTAAAAAATATTAAGTACAATCTTCACTTTTTGTAACGGCAGTCGTGTTTTTTATTTCTTTTATTATTTACTTGTTTAATTATAGTTTATTTTCAGGATTTGACTTACGATTTATCGAGTAATTACATAATTTTGTATGCATAATTTTGTGGTTTACTTTCTCATAGAAAAGCGTATATACAAATTTCCTATATACAAATGCCCTATGTACAAATTTAGTTACAATTCAACACACTGCGGTACATCCACGTTAATAAAGAAATGAAATGAAAAACTGGAAGACGTCCAGTGGTTATATATCTATACCGTGTCTGGCAAATGCCTATCAAATGGTAACCCTATTCTTATATCAATTATTTGACACAGTCTGAGACACGACATGAGCGTAAATGTCCCAATATGTAAGTCGTTATTACGGCAACAGTGTGGACAATATTGCTCCTTCGTGATAAATAACCTTGGATCCCTTTGACCTTCTGACTAAGCAATCAAACACGTCCACTGGCGACCATCAACAGTTGTCTGCTATAAAAAGACCTAATCCAAATTGGCGCATTCCCGCTGAGAACGCCTCCGGCTCAATAAACTCGTCATGGTCCGGGAGCCAGTTGTGGTTTATTCTACGTCATCAAGGATGCGAATCTACTGCGATCTTTCATGGCGAACCGAATTCATACAATGTTCACCGATATCGCGCCAGTTAATGTTTCACAGGGTTACGCAAATTTAATATTCCTTGTATTGTCTTGTATTGATTAGAATTGGAAGTAAGGGCGTGAGTGTAAGCCCGCTGGGTAACACACCTGGTTATCTCGCGGTTAAGGCGTTGGCCTCTTACGGACATGTGGCGGAGCTTGACGGTGGACTGTTTTGTCCAAGTCTTCCGCGCTCACTTCACGGGAGATAGAACGACTAATCGTTAAAACTTCCTGAGGTGACGGGTTCACCCGTTGTAGTTGACAACTCTATTTGTATTGATTAAGAACCAATTCTCATAGGAGAGCAACTTCGCGACATTTCTGGTTGCATAAAATCGACAAGGTTAGAAGGGTCACGCCTCTATAATTTTGCTTTAAACGTCGCGAGAGGTCTACGATATCCCTCGATTTCTTAGACAAATTGAGTGGTTCCCCATTAGACGATGTCGGGTTTTTACACGACTGCCCAACAAAAAAGGAGTGTAATGTGCAGGGTTCATCTATGTATGTTTTCTTTATTCCACCACAACTTCTAAACGCTTGAACCGATTTGGAAGTGTGTGATATTTTTAGAATGTTTATGCCATCCTGAGTGTCACAGGGTATCTTAACAATCCAAATATCAAGTAAGTAGTTGTCTAAATATCTGTATGTCAATAAATTTACATAAATATATAGTGTTTATTGTCAAATGAAAAGTCTGATTCAGTACATTCCGGAAATGTACATGTATCTGTTTGTATGAATACATATACCACAAACATTTAAATAAAAAAACGTAAAAAAATAATATAAATAACATACTTCACTTTCTTTAACGCAGACGTGTTTTTTTATTCGTTTTAATATATTTACTTATTCACATACTTACTGTTCACTTGTTTTCATATATTTTCGTTATTGAATTGCTGATTCTCTATGTTTTCTCATTATTTTTGTTTATTTTTATTTTTCTAGTTTTTATGTCTTTGTTATTTATGAATTTCTATGTTTTTTTTTTCAATATTAGTTTTTTATAGACTTTTTTATAATTTGAAATGTAATTTTATTTGTAGAAATACCAATTTTATTTGATATGTAATTTCTATACCCCGATCGGGTTTTTGAAAATAAATTTTTCTTATTTCTTATTTCTACCCTTCTCTTTCGTGCTTTTCATTCAAAGATGCCGTTTCAGTTGTATAATCTTTTCACTTCGCTTTCACCCTATGAACTTCCATGACGCTCTCGGGAAAATCTGGCTATGGCTATGAAAATCTGGCTATTACTGGCTATGCCTAAGCATTCATCAACTTTTATGTCTAATTAGTCATTTGCAGTGCAGGCGGCCCGAATATAAAACGCTGTGCCTTTTCCCTTGAGACAACTTAACATCCTGATCGGGTATAAAAATCTATCAAGAGAAATTTACTTAAGTATGAATACCCCCGTACACCCCCCCCCCCTTCAACTAGCTTGTCCTAATATCCCATTCCTCGCTTCGATATTGAGTTGGCGATATTGATGTTATTAATTTCTGTTTTATTTTCGTTAGTATGTTTATTATGTATGTAACTGTTCTAATTTATTATGACCACTAATTTACCATTATTAAAGACCAAAAAATACATTTGTTATACGAGTATATTAATTTGCCAATATACACTTTAAGTCACAGTAACTATTTGGTACTGTGGTACGGTCGTAAGTTATTGCCACTTGGCGGCACTTGGCAATAGCCCAAGTTGTACACACATAAAAATGTTTTTTAACAAATAAACAAAATCGAAGACTATCAAGGTTTTTTGACATTATAAATTATATATATTTTTAAATACCGCGTAAACTTTGTAGCACCCGATGTTTCAGGGATGTTGCAGCCGCCGTTGTCTATGGTAGACTGAAAAAGCAGTTGTTCCGCGGGTAGGCGGCATACCGCTGCCGCCACTGCGGAGATTATAACGGTGGTAGGCCGTCGGGTTCGGCGCGCGCGAATTTTTAAAATCCGCCGTGCACACAACACTCTTTGTATCCTGTGTTATGTCCTTGCGCTTAGCGATGGGCATTGATTAAAATTTATGAAGAGGGTTTCACGTAGCATAGAGTTTGAAATTTGCATGGTAGGTATTTTTCCGCAGGTATTGCGCAATTTCTTTTTCGTTTCGAATGACAATATTCTTCTTCCTTGAATTCCAATGCCGCCTTATCTAGAGTGCTTTATCTTCGAAGAAAATCGACTAAGTATGCTCAGTTTCGGACTAAAATATTCTTTTTCTTCCGATATTCTTGTTTATCCGTGGGTTCCTCTCCCACCTTATCTAGAGTGCTTTAAAAGATACCCAAGTATTCAGGATGTATGAAGTTTTGGACGAAAACATTCATCTTCCTCTGATATTCTTTTTTTACATTGATTCCTATCCCGCCTTATCTACAGTGCTTTAACTTCGAAAAAGATAGACCAAGTACTCAGGATGCATAAAGTTTCGGACTAAAATATTCTTCTTCTCCCGATATTCGTCTTCTGTCGTGGGATCCTATCTCGCCTTATCTAGAGTGCTTTAACTTTGAAGAAGATAGACCAAGTAATCAGGATGTTTAAAGTTTCGAACGAAAATATTCATCTTCTTCTTATACTCTTCTTCTTCTGTGGGCTCTCATCCTTTAGAAAATTCCATCATAGTGCGCGAACAACAAAAATGCGGTTATTTTTCCGTCTGACCTAAAAAAACGTACCGCAACGCACCGCTCCGCAGTGCGCGTCTGGCATTACCTTTCAGCTATCGACCAAAATTAAGGTGGCGATCGATCGGCCTGTTGCCGATCGCTGACGTAGAATAATCGACAATGGGCGCCGGGACTACCAGGGCGTTTATTCTATTAATTTATCCAAGAGCGTGCTGTCCACTGAGACCCACCCCTTTGATGACGTCATCGCTCGTTTTCGCCAAAATAATAATTACCCCTGCCGCCTCGCCCTATTTCAATTAGTTTCACATTTTCCGCTTCGACGATTACAACAAATTACTTTTTCAGTCCTGATACCGCTGCCGCGCTGCGTTGTCTGGGGCTAAGGGGCCCTTGCTGAGTTGGCCACGAAGATCCATTCTGTTCAGGGTTGGTCTCACTCACGGGTCAACACCCATCCGACGGCCTCCACGCCACGAATTCTTCTTCTTTTTTTATTTTGTGGCAATGCATATAAGTGAAGGTGATTTATGGCAGTAGTCAAGTCCACTAGCAATTCTGCTTCATCTTTTTCTTTTTGGTATTCTGTGGTGTTTGTTTTAGGTCCAGGTGCAGAATATCATCTTCAGCTACTTGAATTTGGTGATGACATTTGAATACCGAAAACATAATAAGCACTAAATACCATTTCGCTTGAATTGAGTAAAACCAAAAAATAAAATGACAGACACAAATAATGTTTTAATATGTTTTATTTCTAAAGAAGAATTGTAACTTATATATACTTTACACTATTATGAAAAAAAGAACATAAAACCACTAGGTTTCAAAGAAAAACGAAAAGAAACATGACAAAAAAAGAAAACACTAGATACCTCAGTATCATTAATAAGGCACATACTCGCAGTGGAAGTACCAAAGACACATTTTCAACTAGTGATGGGACACAGAGTTGCTTTTGCTCGGGTAGGTTCTTGATTAGGAGATATACTTAGTTCAGTAGGTCAGTATAAAATTTCTTGTATTCTTCTTTGTTCAGGTACGGTACCACGTCTACTAAGTCCTTCTTTTTTGCCTTCTATATTTTGTTTTTTTAACATACCTCGATAGTTGGTGGCGTTTTGGCTGGAATCAACTTTTTGGACGTTGAACTGTTCACTACGAATTTTCTTACGTTTTCTGTTTGTAGATTTGTTCCGACACATTGTTTCCTGATTGTTTTCGTCACTCCGAACAGACGCGCCCACGTCGTTGTCAGCCATTTTGGACCCAAACTGAAGTTAACTGCGTATGCGCATAGTGCGTATTTTGTTTCCTATTGGTCGGTACATAGAACTTGCGCGAACTTCACACACCTCTCACGGGGAGAATATTGGAGTCTGGCATACATAACGTGACCATACGTCCCGCTTTGAGCGGGACAGCCCCGCTTTCAGGCTGTCTGTCCCACTGTCCCTAGCGAGAGCTAAAATGTCCCGCTTTCGCAAACACACCAAAAGATAATTTAAGCCCAAAAGATGACAAAATCACAAGCTGGGATTTTGACAATGTTGCTGCTGAAGACCGTTGGGTGGAGTTGTTTAAACACTTCCGTGATAATAATCTCAACTGTACTAACTTTGAGTACGTTTTATGTCTGTCTGGAAGTAACGCACCTGTCGAAAGAGTTTTTTGTCTAATGAATAAAATATGGACAAACGTAAAACTTGCCCGCAACCTCACCAGATTAAAAAGGGACAAAATCCGTAAAGTCAAATACTATGACAGGCCACTGTCCCCTAAACAAACACCTGTTTACCATAGGTGTGACAGACAGCCCTCTATGCAGAGGATGCATGGAGGAGGAAGAAACGCCACAGCATGTGCTCATGGAATGCAGGAGCGTGGCAGAGCAACGGGCAAGAATACTACAATCTCCAGCATCTGTCCCGGAGGCCTGTAGCAACCCAAACAGGCTGCTAACCTTCTGGGACAGCCTGGGTTGGCTGGAGTAACATAAATAAAAACATGAGCCACGCACAACGGCCCAATCAAGAGGCCAAGTGCGGGAAAAAGCCCAGACAAACTAACTAACTAACTGGACAAACGAAAAAATACAGTTAAGTGTCGCAGTTTTGAAAGCTATTTTGATTACCAAGACTAACACGGCCTGGTGGCATAGTGGTTAGGTTGCCTGATCTTACATTGTAAGGTCCCAGGTTCAATCCCGGCTGGGTCACCATTTTCCGTTGGGATCAAATTAACGGAATTGCATTTTCAACTCTGTCGATCGAATGCAATAACAAGACACACACTTACAAACATGTTACACGCACACATACATATAACACGTCATAGTAGGGTTGGTTGTAAGAGATTGTCATATGACATTAGACCCGCCCATTGTGACATTTTCACAATAAAGAGTATAAACAAACAAACAAACTAACTACCATGAATAAATCATGTAATCAGCTCCATTTTTACTTAAAAACTAGACCCGATATTTTGAAACAATTTGCTGACATATATAAAACCAACAGCATAGATATCTACTTATTATTAGTAATACTGTTATCATGTTTTTCATTTTTGAATAAAAAGTAGTAAAAGACCAATACGTTTTTTTTCTACAAAGACTTTGACAAAAAGGCGGGCTTTGACAAAAAAAAATAATGGTCACTTTAGGCATATAGTGCATTATTTAAGCTGTTGGCGATGGTATTTAGAACAAAATCTCATACTCGGATTGATTTAAAAAAATATATTTATTGCCTATTTTATTTCCGGAATTCATTTGCCCTTATATGAGGTTGTACAGGATTGTACGACCATGTTTGCACTCTGATCGATTTTTTAAACTACCGCAAAACTGTCGCAATTTTTATGACACCTCTATTAATACATATTTCGTATCATGCAGTGCACGACTGTCGATGTTCTTGGCAAATTAGCAGTTTCTGCCATTATCAACAGCAATGCAGGATAGTGCCAAAAATGACACGACGAGATAAATGCAACTATACAATATGAATCGATCAGATTCATATTGTATAGGTTAGCGGCGGGTTGTGATGAAATTAGTATCCATTTAGTAATACTATTGATTATATAGCGTAGAAGATTACTCAACGTCGCACTACAACATGGCAACCAGAATTTTACTAGAAAATGCAGTACTAGATTTGTCAACTACAACGGGCGAACCCGTCACCTCAGGAAGTTTTAACGATTAGTCGTTCTATCTCCCTGGAGTGAGAAGTCGTTCTATCTCGAACTTCCTGAGGTGACGGGCTCGCCCGCTGTAGTCGACAACCCAAGTTGTTAGTCAGAGTGCACAATCGATTGGCTCACGCCGCACGGTGCGCAGACCGTCCAGGAGCGCCAGAAGGTTGATTCCTAGGGGAAACTAGCCCTAAGGCCAGAGTCCTACCCAGGCTCGCACTTCATGCGTAGGGGCCGCCGGGTGGGTGTTGATCCGTGAGTGTGATCAACTCTGAACAGAATGGGTCTTCGTGGCCAACTCAGCAAGGGCCCCTTAGCTCCCTAGAAAACGCAATGTGTAGATGGCAGTCATAGTTCTAAAAAGTGATTATTCTTTTATTATTATGGTTAATATGGCGACTCTCGTATAATAACAGTATGGCCACAGTATACCAGACAGTAGCTTCTCTCAGAAACAAAATTGAAATCGAAGCGAATACGTCACGAGTCGTAAGGGCTCGTATATGGCTGCCAGATGTCCCGCTACTCGGCTCACGCTGATATCCAAGCGTTCGAGAAAGTCGCCAGCCTTTACCTGCGCATAATGCTAACCATAGGCGCTCATCGGGTCGTACCTTTCTGTCCACATTCGTGCATTGTAATTTTCAATCTTGCAATACTTTTGGCCAGTGCTGTACATGTATAAGAAAGTCAGTCCCGAGTCGTGTTGGATAAATATACATTTCCTGTCTATCTGTCTCTGTGTGTGTGTCGGTGTGTGTGTATTTTTTTGTGTCCTTTGCAGTTACTATACGATTATGTACTATATAATAAGCGTAGTACATTTACATTTTGTATATTTTTGTATATTGTATATTTACATTTTTAGCCACATGTCTTATCTTAGATTAGCTCCTATTGAATGAAATGTAACACGTGAAATAAGCTTTTAGTATATTTAGCAAAGTGTTACAACAAACTTCGCAAGTTGCTACGAAGTTACATACTCTCTTTTGAGTGTGGTTTTTAGAATCGATCCTCTGAAACTGAACATCTTGGCGAAATTCTAATCATTATATATATTTGACGCGAAAACTCCATTGTAATCATTATATATCTTTGCCAAAAGCAATATTAACCGAGATCCGGGCAATTCTACCCTTTATTGGCAAACAAGCAAACCTCGCTCAAAATGCCTTCCGGTGACGTAATAGAAAGCAGCCACACCGCGCGGTCACAATATATACATAGTAGGTACTATCTATAATACACAGTATTCTAACTCGGTATACTATGGCGCGGTGGAATAAAACAGCCACAACTATAGATACAGGCCGTGGAGCATGTAGTGGGTGTTCACCATATTTCATAATACATTTTCAGTACAATATTCCAGTGTTTTTAGGTGCATAATGCGTGGATGATTTCCAAGAAGTTTTTTCAAAACTGTATGTTTCCGTTCATCATGTATGTCTTCCGTTTCTTTACTCTGCCATAACTTCTAAACGCTTTGACCGATTTAGATATGTTTGGTATTGTTAGAACCGTTATGTCATCACGAGTGTCATTGGGCTTAACTGTCCAAGTAGTTAACTGTCCTGTAGTAGTTAACAGGTAACTGTCCCGTTAGGGGAGCTAACGGGCCCATGATGGGTTGGCCACGATGACCCATGTGTTCAGGGTCGGTCATACTCACGGGTCAACACCCATCCGACGGCCTCCACGCACGGGGTGCGAACCTGGGTAGGACTCTGGGGGGCGAAACCAGATTCCCCCGGGAATCAAACCTCTGGCGCTCCTGGACGGTCTGCGCACCATGCGGCGCAAGCCAATCGATTGTGCACTCCGACTAACAGTCGGGGGAGTCTGGAAACTGTATTGTTTTCTATAGAGCGGGGGTGGTTGCGTACCTTACGGCGACTGCTCTTGAAATGACCATTGACCATCCCATCCCGGTTCAGAGCCGGGCAAAGAACGCCCGTGTCTCGAGCCGCCGGGAAGTAATTCCTGGCTATCACGCGGTAAGGAGTTGGGCTCTTGCGGGTTGTGGCGTAGCTAGACGTCGGATTGTTATGTCCTAAGTCTTCTACGCTCATTGCAGATCGATAAAACGACTAATCTTTAAAACGTCCTGTGGTGACGGGCTTGCCCGTTGTAGTTGACAACTCGATATGTCCAAGTAGTTGTCTATTAAGTAAGTAGTTGTCTAAATGTCCAAATGTTCAAATGTCAATAAATTAACATAAATATATCGAGTTTAGTGTCAAATGAAAGGTCTGATTAAGTACATTCTGAACCGCATTCTGAAGCACAGAATAACGATCTTTACGCAGTGGTGGTATAAGGTTGTTAATGGCAAAGCATATTTAGCGTAACTCTCAGAGCGCTCTCACGTTTTAATTAATTGTAATTAATTTAGGGCCTAAATAAAAAATGTGGCTAAGTGCTGCCCTAGAGAATTAAGTGAATATTATGAAATTATAATCAAACACACTCACCGCTTACATTGTAGGAGTAAACGCGTCTGAAAGTTTTCGAAGTCAGTTTAAAGCCTTAATATCCAAGGCAATGAGCAACTTTTTTGAGTCCAAATTTCAAATTGGTTCCTTATCGAGGCATTCACCTAGAAACTTTTTTAAATTATTGCTTATATTTTTCAAAAAACTCATTAAACTAAAATTCTTCAGATATCGTCGTTCCCAGGTATCATGTCGCCTTAATAACATGGCGTCTTGTGTAGAGCATAACTATCTTCAACATTATCTTCTCCCACCACTCTTAGTACTTTGCAGTTCAAGACCGCCCGTCTCCCGTGTCATCCTGTATACTCAATGGTTTCATTATTTTCCATCGCATCGCGAAAATGTAAATACACTGTTTCAATTTTTTAGCAAGTTTTTGTTTGCGTTTTTTTACTGATGTTAGTCCATGGTAACATACAAACATATCTACCTGTATCGACCAGTGCAGGCCAGCGACATCGCGACCATTTATCCGTCGCCTCGAGAACTACCATTATGGGCGTAAATCAATAAATATTGAAGTGCAATAAACGCGTAGTTAAGACAAGGCGGTTATAGCTTGGGAGCCCGTTGCTGTTGACTCTGAGTTACTGGGCACACGTCTTTTAAATACTTCCTTGCTGAATACTCGTCTTCTGAAGATAGTCTACTAATAAAGAGGGTCGAGTACTAGGGGATTGGAGGGTCGATAGAAAGTCTGGTGGGGGTAATAGGGTGGTTAATTAAAACCCGATTAAAACATATTTACATATATTCAAAGTCCTACCATTTTCAATAAATTAGTTTTTTCTGTAAATTTTGGATTTCACTTGATTTAAGTAGAAAAGGCGTCCTTATTTAAATTAAACTGATTCAAATATTTAAAAACTAGCTGCCCGTGCCCACTTCGTTGGGCGGTAAAACTTTTTACTTGTGATGAAATTATGAGTGTGGTTTGGTTAGTACTGAGTTCTATGATTTATTTCCTGACTGCCAAAAGAAGGGTTATATTTTTGCTGCATATGTTTGTATGTATTTGCATGCCAATTTGACTATATTACAGTTATTTGTGAGTGTCTTATTGTGAGTGTCTTATATGTGAGTGTCTTATCTCTTTAACCATTTATGCAGTGAAAGGGAAATTATTTACAGTAAAAGGGAAAGTCTTTTGTTTTAAACACTTGAGACGATAAATTTTCTTATTTTGATATGAATTCATAATTGTTGATAATATGACCAATAAACATGACCTAACGATTTAAATTATTTTTTTAATATAAAAAACTACTTTTTGTGACTTAAATATAAAAGGTAGACATATGCTGTCGCCGACTTTTTTGTAGGCATTATCAAGCTCTACAACTTTTCTCTAGAACTTAATCATATATCTCTCATCGTTAAGGCAGCGTTAGTAGAAACGTTTTCGTTCGACCGTTTTTTCTCCGACTTACTTTGCAAATCAGACTACCACGAAAAAGTCTTGTCATTTTTCGGATTAATATATAGCCTATGACACCCACAAATAACATAACTTTCTATTGGTAAAATAATTTTAAAAATCGCTTCAGTAGATCCAGAGATTACTTCCTACAACCTCACAAACTTTACCTCTTTATAATATTAGTATAGATAAGTTTTTACGACCTCTTATATGTATTACTTACTTCAAATAAAAACAATTGAATCGGTCATTTCAAAAAGGGCATCTGAAGCAAAAATGAAAATTTTCGGGAGACATAAAAACCTTTTCTATTTATAAGTAACTTGAAATGGTTTAACAAAAAATATTTAAAAAACAAGGTAAATTTGTGTAATTTTATGTTGCACTATATATATTTTTACATTGTTCAATTAATTATTCTATATATTTTTTAAATATATATGTCCTTTTCAAAATTACTCAGATGTCTCCATACGAAAGTGCCTATTTCAAAATGACCGTGTAATCTCCATATAGCAAAACTGACTACTGGCGTCTAATAAAACGTGAAGTATTAGTAAAGCTTTTAAAAGCGAAGCGTGAAGAATTAGTAAAGGTCGAACATCCTCCTGTATATTTCATTTTTAAAAAAGTTTCCAAAAAATAATTGACATATTGAAAAGTTCGATAGCTGGTATAAATAAACCAAAGTACCAAATTGACTCTCGTATACCTTCGAAGCTAAACTAGGTACAGGTGCTATTTTCAATTTAAACTTGCGTTAGGAGTAAGGAATCGTTTTCCACCAAAAAGGTCATTACCGAAAAAGTGCCCCATTTGCACTTTTTGAAATGGCCGATTCAATTACAAAGATCTATTAATGGCAAAAAAAATGCAATGGCATTACATAAAAAATAATTGTACTAAAATCTAATTTACGAAATTTCATGACAATATTTTTAAAATATTAAGTGCAGTAATTATTGATCGAATACAATTAAGCCAACATGCCTGACAGAGGCCAACGCCTTACGGCGAGGCACCGGGAAAGGTACCCAGCGGGCAGTCTCGCCCCCAGACGTAAATATCCTACCAGTTTGGAAGGATATCTCCGTCTGGAATTAACCTTCATGATACCTCCTGCCTCCTGACCGGTTTCAGGATCAAGGTCGCTTGCACGGTCCTCTCTCTTACGTAGCGGTGATACGGTGTCTACCAAATCAATCGCGGACTATCGCCCGAAGGTTGACTCATAGGGGAGACTGGCCCGCAGGCCAGAGTCCTACCCTGGCTCGCACTTCTGCATAGAGGCCGCCGGATGGGTGTTGACCCGTGCGTTTCGACCCTAAACGCATGGGTCTTAGTGGCCAAACTGCAACAGGGCCCATTAGCTCCCTGAGCTCCATTCATTGCCCACAATGATAAGCGATTGATACCCCATATTCAGTAAACTCCAATACATGCATATATAATAAAGCCCACCTTAGGACAGTCGAGGTCTAGTTAGGAAGGCGTTGTAATTGCAATAAATGTACCTTTATAAATCTAATAAATAAATTTGAATGTGAGGCTCCCCGACTATCGTGCTTGTCATACGTTTCATTTCCCACGGAATAATAACAGGCTGCTTAAGTCGGCCTTGGACTACACCTAGGCATTTCTCCCTGTATTTAGATGTCAATGTCAGCTGTTTAAATTTTTATGCACGCACGGTGCATATAATTAGGTGGTTTAGACTTTTTTCTTTGTTTGTCCCTGATTTGCCAGATTTTCGACTTTTTAATTTGAATCGCTAACTGCACAAAGGGGACGTCTCTGTCTGACTGTCTCTGTGCGTGTGTATGTATTCCTCCACGATAGCGCCCAAACGGTAAAGGATTAACGCCTGGTTTAGAAGGCTAAAAAAATATGTTTTCATGTTTGTTTTAACCTAAAGTTGAAATTATTAATGAATCTTTTACATCGTTTTGATTAACATTTGAAAGATAACCGAAAATGTACTAACAAAAAAACTATTTTTGAAATGTTGAATTGCAATGTCTCTAACTGCAGAAATGACGGTACCTACTTGCGCCAGTAATAGCCAGCGTAATTTTGTCCTTAACAAAAAAACGTATAAGATATTAATTGTTACATAATATGTATTTTGTAAATTAAATAAAAAAATACAAAAAAATATATTTTTTTTACTTTTTCAAGAATTTAAAGAAATTAAATCGATTTTCGCCCAAAAATGTTGTCTTGAACTAGTAAAAATAAAATACATAAAAAAAATGCTGTTTTTTTTAGTTCATATAGAAGAGAATTTATTAATCTTTTTCAAGTATTTTTTTTATCACCGGTTTTTAAAAAAAGCTTTTTTTAAAAGAAAGTATTTTTTTACTTTCCTGACGACCTATCGGAAAGGAAAGTATTGTGATCGCGCTAAAAAAAAATTTTGAGATGAAGATGGGAATATATATTTTGAGACTCCCTGAGACGATTGAGACTATTTCCAGACCGATCTCTGTCTGTATGTATGTCTGTATGTCTGTATGTCTGTATGTCTGTATGTGTGTATGTATGTATTCTTCCACGATAGCGCCCAGACGCTTAATCGGATTGAGCTGAAATTTGGTATATAAGCTTCTGTTAACCGTCGGAGGAACCCATTAGTTTTTGGAGTCCCTACGCCCTACGGTTGTGGTACCTCCCATACAAATTTGGGGTTCCCGGCGAAAAAATTGTTTCCGCGATAGCGCCCAGACGCTTAATCTGTCTAAGTTAAAATTTGGCATAGAAGCTTCTGTTAACCATCGGAAGAACCTATTAGTTTTTGGGGTACTTACGACCAACGTTTGGGGTACCTGCCATACAAATTTGGGGTACTAGAGTAAAAAATGTCGCTGTTTTTTCGCACCTCCCCGGATACTAGTCAGGAAAGTCTTGGGGTGACACAACCGATTTTTTTTAATTTACAGCAATCTGAGACTAATCAGTTATTCCAGGGTTAAAATATTTATGAAACATGTTTTTTTTGGCTTTCTAAACCAGGCTCTCCCCTAATCCGAAGCAGCTGAAATTTGGTATGCAGGCATTATTTGATGATGGCAAGAGTTGAAAAGATTGTGCTTGAAATCGGTCCACTTGAAAATGGGGGGGGGGGGGGCGCACTGGTCATATATCAGTCTCGAAATATCGAACTTAGAGACTTGAAATTTGGTACACAGATTGAAGTCACATTGTGAAATTTTGGTTGAAATACTGAAATATATACTGAAATATATGAAGGGCCGGGACCCTCCGGCCATTTAATCTAAACTAATATTATTAAGAGGTAAAGTTTGTGAGGTTGTAGGAAGTAATCTCTGGATCTACTGAACTGATTTTGAAAATTCTTTTACCAATAGAAAGCCACGTTATTTGTGAGTGTCATAGGTATTTGTGGGCTATAGGTATATTAATCCGAATAAATTAATAGTTAAAAAAAAACTAAAAACACTATCGGGCTATGATACGATGTTCACATACACACGGCTATGATACGATATTCCATCATGGAATGCCAGTGCCTATCTTCCGGCTTCATCATCAGACCTTGAAACCTAATCGTGGTCAAAGTTCATTCCAAGACTTTTCTGACAAGTCCAAACACAGCTATGATACGATGTTCCATCATGAAGTTCCAGTTCATATCTTCCGACTCCATCATCAGATCAGTTCGACAGTACCATATTATTGTATTGCCATCAGAACTACATACAGCTGCCAATCATGACGCTACGATCCTTGGAAGATGGATTTTTTGAAATGTCCCCCCGAGGAGGTCATTAAATTGGTATTGTTCAATTTTGATAATAAGTTTAAATACGCCGATCGTGTATTTTCTGCAAATTGCTAGAAATCCTTGAACTTCTCCTAGCTAAAAGAGTGGATAATATAGCTACTACTCCTCTTCCGCTGTCTACTATATGTAGTAACTAATTATATTGCTTCTCTTTACAGCGATAACAGCATTGGTATGGGGCAGTTTGGCAAGGTGCCATCTTTGTAAGTAGGGCTGCTAACTGTACGAATTTCCGGAACATCCTGGTTTTGATGCTTTTCACTTTCACGGCCTACCAACCCACGAGGAGGGAAAGTATTGTGAAGGCGCATTCATGGACCCTTAGAGAGCTAGTCTGGGAATGAAACTCACGGTGGCAATTTTTCTACCCTCGACATTTTGTTTGTAGGGGTGTTAGTGCACGCATACAATTGCGGCGACTTTTTCCGCATATAATTGCATAATTACATAAATACGGTGATCGGCCGCCGGCGAACTGTCACAACAGAAAAATTACCGATCGGTGGTGATAGCATTCTATTGATTTAGACTGCAATATTAATTTTGAGCATCCCCTTTTCAAATAGACGTCTAACTGGGTGCTTTGTGTATTACTCCACGATAGCGCCCAAACGCTTAATCCAATTGAGCTGAAATTAGCATGCAGGCATCATTGGGTCATGGCAAGAGATGAGAAGGTTTTATTTAAAATCGGTCCACCAGGAGGTGCACTAGTCATTTATCAATCTCGAATTATTGGACTTAAAGACTAGCAATTTGGTGCACAGATGCCATGCTAGGCCGAAAACACGTTGTGGTATTTCAGTTGGAATATCTCACATACAAGCTACACTAATCATATTTAAATTCCGCCATACATTTTAATTAAATAATACCGCCATCTGTTGGCACTTGGCCCAAACCATATTTCAATCTCGAAAAATTGGAGTAAAAAACCGAAATTCGCTACATAAATCCATTGTTAGGCCGAAATCAAGGTGGATATTGGCCGGACAGTAAAATTGCGTAAACCATTGAATCGAACGTGTTTAATGCATTGCATCCTCATTACATGCGCTCGTTGCCGACTTTCCCGTTCAATCAGGTAAACCTCCATCCCGAAGAAATATGACGCTCAAAATCCTTCCATTAGTCCTTGGCTACTTGCCGGAAAGTGTTGATGACACAACCGATTTTTTAAAAGGGTTTCCCGCTTAGGGCGCAAGGGGGGGGGGATCATTTGCCCGGAAATCGGCTCGTCGCTAACGAGCCACCGGCCACAGCCACCGCGCTGCGCCGGTGGCTGTCGCGGGCCACTGCCACTGCTGCAAAAGTGGCGCTACCGCCACAGGTGTTCGGTGGCCGCGACAAGTGGTCGGTGGCTGCCTCAATCTATAACCCTTTCTCTGCCGTGCAGTCTCACGATGGACTTCGAGACGCGAGACGTGAGATGAGAAGAGATGAGACGTGATAATTTGAGATAGAGAAGTTAGGGTGAGAGGAGGCGGAGCGAAGGTTGACTAAAACGGGCGAACCCGTCACCCCAGGCTTGTATAACCATATATGATCATTCTTTCAGCTGTGGGATGAGCGTAGAATACTTACTAAAATAGAGCGTAGAGACATGACAATTTCCTCTCCAGGTCCGCCAACAAGCCCGTTAGAGGCCAACGCCTTACGCAGAGGCAACTAGAGTTGTCAACTACAACGGGCGAACCCGTCACCTCAGGAAGTTTTAACGAAGTTTGACGTTCTGTTTCCCGTGAGGTGAGCGCAGAAGATTTAGGACAAAACAATCCACCGTGAAGCTCCGCCACCTGCCCGTCAGAGGCCAACGCCTTACAGCGAGGTACCGGGAAAGGTAACCAGCGGGCAGCCTCGCCCCCTGACTACCAGTTTTGGCAGGATATCTGTCTGGAATTAACCTTCAGGATACCGCCGTCCTCCCGACTGGTTACGGGTCCGAAGTCGCTTACACGACCTCTACCTGTTGTATTACAGCGGTAATTCAGTTTGAATTTATCGCGGACCTGGGCGTTCTTTGACCGTAGTGCCACACGGGATCGAGTGGCCCAAGGTCATTTCAAGAGTGGCATGACAACAGGTCAACATCCACCCCCGCTGCTTAGGAAACAGTATATTACGATAGTCTCCAGACCCCTTCAGAAATTAGTCAGAATGCACAGCCGATTGGCTTCGCCGACCGGTGCGCAAACCGTCCAGTGGCGCCGAGATGCAATCCCGCCGGGAGAAACCGGTCCACCAGCTCTGAGGCCTGAGACACGGGAGTCTTACCCGGGGTAGCCTTCCACTCGAGGAGGCTTCTGAATAGGAGCTGAATCGTGGGTTGAGCCGATCCGAGAACAAAATGGATCTTGGGGCCAAGCTGGACGAAACCGTTCACCGTTCACCACCACGCCGAGGCACCGGGAAAGCCTCGTGAGGTGATCCGATCCGAGAACAAAATGGATCTTATTACCCAAGCTCCACGAAACCATTCGCTACCGAAGCGGCGGAGCAGTGGCGAGTGTCTGCATTTAGTGTGACCCTTGTCAGCCACAAGTTGCGAGTCATGGACACTGCTGTAGCGAGTGGCGGCCACCGGCCACGCATATGCGGCGAGTCCCTACATAGATGTATGAAAATCCGTGTCATCCGCTTGTCGCTGGCCACAACCACGCGCGAATCCATTATTTGTTTAATTAAGCTCGGCGCAAACGAGCCACCGGCCACAGTTACGAGTTTGCCCGCTGTAGTCGACACCGCCCTACTGAGATGACTGGTTCGCCCGTTGTAGTCGTCAAATATATATCTAGAAGAACTATATATATATATATATATATATATATATATATATATATATATATGTATATATATATATATATATATATATATATATATATATATATATATATATATATATATATATATATATATATATATATATATATATATATATATATATATATATATATATATATATATATATATATATATATATATATATATATATATATATATATATATATATATATATATATATATATATATATATATATATATATATATATATATATATATATATATATATATATATTTATATATATATATATATATATATATATATATATATATATATATAATATATATATATTTATTTATTTATTTTTATTTTTATTTTATAGCAAACTTACAGATAGTAAATATATGATACCTAGTATTTTAAAAACGTATTCAAACGAAACAAATTTACTATCCTATGAATAGTTTGCAATGCTTGCATTACAAATTAACAGAAATAACATGAACACGTTGATAGTAGAAAAAAATAATAGTAATACAAGGTAAGAAAAGTAATAATTAAATAAATTGTTAATAAGGTTACTTGAATAGAGCAAAATAAAAGTATGAGTAATTGGATAATAATGTATATTATACATAATATGATATAATACAATAGTATGTTATAATATAATAATCATATAATACAGTACATTAAGATGGCAGTTAGTGAAATCTTAAGAAGTAGGAGATAGGCTAGGTATGATCGAGTATTTTAATAAATTAATGGAATCATAAAATATATCTAATCCTTTACACGATTTATCAAAAACGCGACCACATTCTGGTAAGAGGTCTATTCGAGCCGATGTTGTTATTGCAAGCGACAACCGAAAATGTTTGAGAGCTCCTCGTTAGTCGCGGTGGCACACGAAATTGAAGTTTTTCTAGACTAGCTGGGCTGTCTAGTCGATTGTGCAAAAGCTTATGGAGACACGTTGTATTAGTTATAGTCCTACGTGTTTTTAAGTCTATTAGGTTGAAGTGAGAAAGCCGCTCTACATAACCTTTCAGAGTATTTCTGAGGCCACATTTGTTCGACAGCATACGTGTGAATTTATTTTGGGCTCGTTCATATGAAATAAGAACTGTAAACGCATTTCGATTATTGCATCCCGCAGGATTCGCTTGTGTCCCGAATGTTCCTAATTGAAATCCCGGAAAATGTTTTTTTTAGTTGGCATCCCTATTTGTACCGCATCCTGTTACGCGCTTCCCCATACAATCGATGGACTTTACCCCCACTTTTCGGAATAAAGTCTTTGGTATTTGACGCCGGCAAAGAGGGTAGTTTTATGTATAGCTTTTGTTTCAGAATTTATCGTGGGGGCGTCAGTGGTAATCTAACAGACAATCTCACAAGGGATTCACAGCATTCACAGCGCATTGTACAGACAATTGAAGAAAGTAGAGAAAAGATAGTAGGTATGCGTGATGAGTAATAATGTGTTTCTGAGGAGGAAGAGTGGAAGTTTGATTCTTTATACTCTTTATTGTGAAAGTTCACAATGGGCGGATTTGTCGTCATACGACAATCTCTTACAACCAACCTTACGGAAGTGTGAGTTGGTTATAATGAATGTATTGGATGATAGGTTGTGTATGTGTGAATGTGTTACTTCACTAGGTACAACTCTCTGTCTCACCAAATTGTCGTTTTTGATGAATCTTCACAAAATTACGCCTAATAAGTTTTTGATTTTTTATTTTTTACAAAGTAACACACAGGAATCAATTGTATAAGATAATTTGCAATATAAGTAATATTAAGTTTTTTTTTTTACCTTTTAGTTTGAAATATTTTAATAAGTAAATGGGCCTCAAACATAGCTCTTTTTCTTAGAATACGCTTTGAGTTGATTTGGTGCTCTAATACAGGCTGAGTTTTAATTAACCTTCATCGTTGAAGGGGATGAATCAGTACGAGCAAAAAATTAGTGGGAAAATCGTATTTAAAAAAAAAAATATTTTTTTTTATTTTGAAAAGTTTATTTTGTTGAAAAATATAATAAAAAACGCTGAGCACAATGCACTATCTAGGGGTAGGTAAAATATCGCTAATATTGTTTATTCGTACCTACAGATAGATGACGCAGTGCGCTCAGACGCTTGTCAAACTTTTATTTAACAGTCAAATACTTCAAATTTGTAAATTTAAAAAAAAAAACAAAATTTAAAAAAAAACTTTTTTTTTTTTTTTACCAAAAATGTTTATCAAAAAATGCTTAGTTGTCGTACTGATTCACCCTCTTGAAAGATGCCGGTTAATTATTACTCATCCCTGTACATGGACAACTAGTTAGATATCGCTATAAATATTCAGCGCAAAATTGAATTCATATCTTCTTCTTCAGTATACGCTGCTAATTTTCTTTAAAAACTCTTTTTTTCTTAATTTAGACGTCACAATAACTAAGATTTTTTTTACATAGAAAACCCATACTTTTTCGCTTTAAAAAATCACTTTAAATAAATTATATTTAAATGTTATATACAATAGAAGTTTTGATTAATAGAATGAAAAAAAAATTGAATAAAAAGTATTTTTTTCATAATATTCAAAATTTCTGAAGTTGTGCCTTAATTCCGAAGTTGTGCCTTTTAATCGAAAGCGCGCGGGCGCCGTGGCATTGAAAAAATATTTTATAAACAAAATATAACATTTTTAGTTGCGTCAACTCGGATATAAATTGCTATATGGACGAAAATATATTTTCTTTCTCTTCACCCTAGAGAAAATCATTAATTGTGATCCTTGATCATTAATCTTATTTTCTCTTCATTGTCAGACATGCAACTACTTATAAGTTCGGTAATTACACATAGAAGTTTCCTTCGTTGATCTTTCGATGTTTTCCATCTCTATCCCTCCCGTGGCTCACCAGAGGCGTCTCGCTCGCACTCGCCTCGCGCTGATGTCAGAAAATGCATGTCTATTTAATTTTATTTAAATTTCTCGAAATACCTAAAATCTAATAAAACTTCGTAAATAATAAAGAGATTTTTAATTAATGCAATATCAAGTCACTGAATGGTATTAACTCTTAAAACTGTGACAACTGTGGTTCACTGTGGTCTATTTCCGCGGTTTTAACCGCGTAAAGTGCATTATTATATAACATGGCATATTCGTGAATTTGTAATATTTTATAGATCGTGAATCCTGAAACCTAAAATTGTTAAAAAGCGACATGCTTTATATATATAAAATGATATAATAAACACTTGTTTCGGCTTTTTTCCTGATTCTCCTTATTTTGTGGTGTGTCTCAAAAAACAATCAGTTCTACTTAAACTGGCCTTGCTCTAACTAAGCAATTTAGGAAAAAGCGCAAATATTAGGGCACTCAGAGTTTCGCGAAAAACACTGGCCGGTTGTTATTTTTAAAATACAACTTGTGTTTCACTAATTCCCGGACCACACTAACGGGAAATGACGTTAATTATCGCGATGATGTGCGTTTATGTTGCGGCCACACCTATAATGTCGCTATAATTAACGGCATTTCCCGTTAGTGTGGCCCGGGCATAAAAACTGAACCTGCGTCAGAACCGTTTTCGCGCGATGATTTTTATTATTTTAAATGTTGCCTAAAGCCAGAAGCGCCTTTGAAAACCTTGAAATATCACTCATATACAGAGTGAGTTTTTTATTAGTGACATTCTTGAAGTGGGTGAATTAGTACAAGCAAATAAGCAACTTTAAATTGAAACAAACACATTTTTTTTAAATTTGAAAAATTTTATGTTTTTAAAAAATGTATAAAACGAGATGAGCGCGTTGCGCCATCTAGCGGTAGGTAAAATATCGTGATATTGTTTTTTTCGCGATGTTTTACTTATTGCTAGATGGCGCAGCGCTCCTTTATTTATCAGTCAACAAAAAAAATATGTGAAAAATATTTTTTTGTTGTTTTTTTTCCAAAAAAAAAAAATTTAAAGTTGCTTATTTGCTCGTACTAATTCACCCACTTCAAGGTGTCACTAATCAAAAACTCACCTGAATATATGTATACGAGCAGGCAGTGGACGAGTCTTTTGCGGCCTGGAAGGAATGCTTTGAAAATTGGTTTAGACCCATGAAACATTGCATAGAAGCTGTTGGAAAGTCATTTGAAAATAATAATAATAACATTTTAACCCGTATTAATTATTTTTTTTCGCTATACCTGCTAAGTCCCTCATGTATACAATCCGTTCTATCCCACTACGATCAAACTCTGTCAGCATATACTACTTTAAAATCCATCGACAAAATCTTTTTAAATGCGGGTCAATATTTTTCGTTTGAGATAGATAAGGTGTTGAAATGTATTTTTTTTAAATGTCTCGTTAGTTTTTACTTAACTACTGCGTTATTTTTAGCTAATATTTACCAAACTACTATATTATAAAGATTAATGTCTGCTCTATAATATTATGTCAAAACATTTTAATGACGTCATTGAATTGTGGCATTAAAATGATAAAAGTGAAAGATTAAAAAAAAAAAAAAATTCTTTTACTGTAACTTCTAAAGTACGAATAGTTAAGTAAACAATAACAAGATCTTTTTACCCAAAATATATTTCGAAACCATAGCAATCTAAAACGAAATAAAATCGACCCTCAGTTAATATTTTTTTGTTGATTGGCATGCTAACAGCGTTTAATTGTGTTTGAAAAAAACACAGTGTATATGAACGCTTAAAATACTGCTGTAACCCCCCCCCCCCCCTCCCCTCCCCCCACCCACTCATTGTTAGGGGTGTTTTGTTTTGAGAGTTTTATGAGTAAATCATGTTTGAAACCCAGGGGGTCAATATATTACACACGTAATAATAAATAAACCACATGAAATTTCCTTCAGAATGGTGTCATTATAGTCCAAGAGGCAGCGGCAAAAAAGTGCAAGAGTTTTGTAAAAGCTGATACTTTCAGATCAGACAGTTTTTTGGATATAGAAATGAAATCAAATCAAATCAAATAATTTATTGTCCTAAAAACTAATACATAGTTGTATAGACAGTTGTATTACATTTACATTTGGCCGTGATATGATTGAATTCTTCATTAATGATCAAATTCTTCTATTAATAATCAAAACATAAAAGGTCACTCGTAAGAATAAAGAAGGTATTATTGTAGAATTAAATCGAGTCTCACCATTTAGTTTACCAGATAAAAAACACACAGTAATTAATTCTTTAAAATACCGATAAAAATAAGTTTTTTTAGTATAAAATTAATAAATGTAATGTCAAAAATAACAAAAAAAATGTGGCAATTGTCAAAAAGTAAAATAAAATGTCTTAGTGATTATATTGCAAATAAAAACAGTCAAGGTATAATTAATATGTGCCTACCTAATGATAGAAATAGTCAATATATTTTAGTCAAATTGAAAATCGTTTTAAAACCTATTACAGAAAAAGATATAGTCGAGATGCATACAGTTTTTAGAGATCGTTAATGTCGTACAATTCTCTTTCAATGAGATATAATTTGAGTTTATTTTTAAATTGGAGCATTTTTCCTTCGCGCCATATTTTTTATACTAGAGTGTAGCTTATTGTAGCATATAATTCCGACGTAGTTCTGATCCCTTTTAAAAAGTTCTAGATTTGGACGAGGAAGAATTAGATTATTTCTCCCCCTGGTAAAATGTTTATGGGTATCTGAATGCTGAGGAACAGTCAGTAGGTCAGACTCTTGGACACCTGGCGCTGGCGCATTAGGAAACGTGTAATTTTAATTAGTAGGTACCCCCAAAAAGCTTTGGAAAAGCTGAAAATTCTTCAGGCGATAGTGGGTGCAATACAGAACTCGAAACAAATGGTCAGACTGTCTATCAATATTATGCGTGCCGTCAGCATTACTCCATACAGTAGTAGTAGTTAAATTTCTAGTATTTAAATCATCATCATCATCATCATCATCTAGTATTTAAATTTAAGATTTAGCTTTAGTTTGATTATTTAACAAATTACTTACTACTTTGGATGTTACTATGTACAGTTTTTAGTACGTATATATTTGATTTATTGACTATTTCAATTGTTAGGCTTCTGCTTTGATTATTCAACTTTTTAACTGACTATTTTAATTATTGTGTATTTAGTAGGTAACCATTGACTATTCTTTAATTTGTTTTGTAATACGATTATACGACGAATAACTTTTAGTAGGTTCCAAAGTTTCTTAGCTACTGTATATTTTTAAAAATTAATATATGTATACGGGGTGTTATTACAGCACGGGCTTTTTTTCTGTGGGTGAATCAGTACAACGTAGTAACCAACTTTTGATAAAAATTTTTGGAAAAAACTGAAAAATAAACTTTTTTTTTTGAAAAAAAAAATTTTTTTTTTAAAATTAGTTTTTTTAATTTTATTTTTAAATATTATGAAAAGCTATGATCACGATGCGCTATCCAGCGGTTGGTAAAATGTCGCTGATATTGTTTATTTACGACTTATTACCTACCGCTAGATAGCGCAGCACGCTTAAACGCTTCTCAAACCTTTATTTAACAGTCAACTTCTTCAAATTTTCAAATTAAAAAAAAAAACAAAAAACAAATAATATTTTTTTTTCCAATAAAAAAATTTTTTTTTGGTTTTTTCCAAAACTATTTATCAAAAGTTGCTTACTACGTTGTACTGATTCACCCACAGAAAAAAAAACCCGTGCTGTAATAACAGCCTGTACGTATAACGTAAAGATTAAAGTAGTAATGACACTTACTACTTAAAACAGTACTATTTTGACACGTCCAAGAGCGGTTTTTAGCCACCAATTGGACACGACGTAAATGTAATGTAATGTAATGTAATACATGTCACAAATCCATTATATTGCGCGCCACATTAGACCGATGCGAAATAGCTACCGACAAATATTTAAAGGCGTATTTGCAGGGACTTAATTTTTGTGACATGTATGGAATAATGCTGATGCCACGCGTTTAATTGTTAAGAAGTCTGACCATTTGTTTCTAGATATTTATGGCTTCCACTATCTACTGATGAATATTCAGCTTTTCCAAGACACTTTAGGGGTACTAATTAAAATTACGCCTTTCCTAGTACGCCAGCGCCACGTGTCCTGGAATCTGGCCTGCTGACTCTACCCCGGCATTCTATGGTCAAAATACTCCGTGCTGCATGGTCTGCACGGCTTTGGCCCTTCCTCCATCTCCCTCGCTGGTCTCCGACGGTTCTTCCGGTCCTGGAAATAAGAGGGGAAAGGTCAAGTTTTAAGTATATCAAAAACAACCGCCCCTCCACCCGGACATAAAACATGACCACACACCTGAAAATTAAATAAAATGAATTAAGGTTAACATCTGCCTAATTCAACATGTTTGAAAACATGTTACTTCTAAAAATGTAAAATTATTAACTAAATGAAATGGCGCATCAAAAATGTTTTTTGAAGATATGATCGATATGAAAAGAAAAGGCAAAACGACAAATGGAAAGTAACTAAAAAAGGCGATGTAGGTACCCTTAATTAAAATCAATGTATTCGCATTAGGGTGATGATGACTTGTTTACGACCTCATTTTTCCGTATCATAATTTGATAAGTTTTCATTAAAGATTGAATAAAATTTTACTTTCAAGGTGATTTAATAAAAACAAAAGATTTAGTTTTTTTTAATGCGTTTTTTGTCCGGTTTTTGAGGATGCAAAAAGCATACCTATAATATATAAAATTGAACACATGATTCAGAGTCACATACATATATACACCATTATAAAGAATCAGCAATGATGACTGGATATAGGGTGAGTATTTAGTTAGTGACATCCTTGAATTGGGTAAATCAGTACGAACAAAAGAGCAACCTATTTTTGTTTTTTGTTTAGATTTTTTTTATTTTGAAAAATAGTATAAAAAGAGTTAAGCGTGTTGCGCCACCTAGCGGTAGTTAAAACATTGTCTGATAAAAGCTGATACTTTCACAAAACCTTTGCACTTTTTTGTCTCTGGCTCCCTAACTATTACTTTATGCTATAGGATAAATACGTTATGAGTAGCGAGAGGGTCAAATTTGTCAGAAAGCCTCGCTGCAAGCACTGTATACCAGACAGTAGCTTCTCAGAGTAAAATTGAAATCGAAGCGTATACGTCACGAGTGGTGCTCGCATATGGCCGCCAGGTGTTCACTACTCGGCACACGCGGATATACAAACATTCGAAAAAGTCGCCAACCATTAGGTTAAGCGTATGCTGAGACGCAGCTAAATGACACAGGTGCAGCCATTCGTGTCCTAGCTAGTATAAGAGAATATACAGTTTCCGAGTTTGACGCGAAAAATGAGATTCAGATTCTGATTATGAAATTAATGAATTAGAAATAAAGCGTAAAAAAACTATTTGGAAAAGTGATTATGTGAAAAAACGCTCTACTAATAGAGAATTTTTACTCTGGAGAGAGTTATCTGACAAACAATTTAAGAATTTAATTAAATGTTCTGTCATTTTTACAGCAAAATTATAATATCTAGCTAAAAACTCGTTCAGACGTGCACGCGTCGCACAGAAATCTGTGCCGGCACTACAACGAGGCGCATAGCACATGATGCACATGTCTGCGTTTCACGCGCCTGCGCCGCAGAGTACGCAGCTCTCAGTACGTTCATGCATTACAACATCTGCTCTGCCCTGCGCTTTCTTGAACTGCGTCGCCTGCATCTTAGCATACGCTTAGCTTACCCGCGCGCAATTCTGAACAAAGGTGTCTATCTAGAGTTACCCCTCTTCCCACTTCCCTCGCATCCTATTTCCGCAATGCCCTGCCTCTCGAGAGAGCGTCTACTGTTCAGACAGGCAGGGCTTTTTGTCAGGTTTGCCCCCCCCCCCTCGCGTAAGGTAAAAGTAATGAGAACTTTCTTGTATGAAATTTTATGTAGTTTGTTTTCGTACAAATAGTCATAACGCTAATCCTAACAGTTTTTGAAATACCTGCAAAAACTAAAGAAAGGGACATTGGACTCCTTTCTCCCTACCTTCCAGCTTGCCCCCACCCTTGGGGACTTAAAGTTTATTCATCAGAACACCTTAAGGAATAGCTGTAGCGATTTTCAAAAGTATGTGAAATATTTTGGCTGATTTGTCTAATTTTATCGGGTAGTAAATAATTTAAAAATAGAATTTATGTAAAATTTTCTAAATAATGTGTCATTTTAATATAACCTTATGTTATGACTTTTAATTGTTTATCCTTAATTTAAACTCATGCTATATACCTATTTGTTTTATATACCTATACACAACTATTTCTAGAGTATATGCATTTATCCTTACATATTATAAAATGCAACGTCTGTATGTCCGTGTGTTAATTAAATTTACTCAAGAACCACTTACGGGCGCCCTTGCGGCGAGGTTTTCTGTCAAACTTTGCCACCTCGCTGCTCATAATGTATTGATCCTACAGCAAAAGGTAATGAGACCATTCCGTAGGAAATTTTATGTAGTTTATTTTCGTAAAAGTAGTCATAACGCTAATCCTAAAAGTTTTCGAAATATCTGCGAAAAACTGAAGAAAGGCACATTTGAAAGCCCCCATCCATTGGCTCACCCCCACCCTCGGAGTCTTTCAGTGAGTTCATCAGGACACACTGAGGAATAGCTGTACCGATTTTCAAAAGTATGTTAATTATTTAGGCTAATTTAGAATTTCCGTTTTTTTTAACATTGAATTAATCATACTTTTTCGCAAAATCATTCAAAATATAGAACGAAAAAATATATATATCATAAATATTACTCGTGCTATGTTCACTTAAAAAAAATTCAAATGTTTACATTTCATCAAAATACCTTTAGGCGAATTTTTTTAAGACTGTAGCCTTGACATAGTATACGAGCGAATTAGAAGTCTGAGGCCTTAAGACATAGTAATATAAGCAAATTAGCCCAACAATAGATAATCAGTCCAAATAATTCACATAGTTTTGAAAATCGGTACAGCTATTCAATGCTCTTCCTGGCGACATAAAATCAGCACAAAATAAGACCTACTTTAAATGGCTGCTTAGAAACTGGCTTGTAAAAGAGGGAAGACAAGGAATTTTAAAAATACTGGACATTATAACCTAACCCGGACATTTGAATATTTTGAATCTTATATTGTATTATTTTATTATTATTATTTTATTTATTATTATTATTATTATTCTTGTGTTTTAAAGTATATTAAGAGATAATTTGTTTTAGTTTTAACACTATTTTATCTTAGTTATAAGTAAAATGCAGGACTATTTTGTTTAAATTCTTATTCTAATTTTAACTATTTTAAATTGTTTTGTTTTTTTTTTGTTTTTTTATGATTTGAATTTATTTGCTGTCATTTTAATTTTCCACTTCTAACTTTAATTTAATTATTTAATTTAATCAAGTATTTAGTCATTTTTAATATTGTTTTGCAATTCCATTTTTGTGCATTACATGGAATATATGCCACTCATATAAACACGGTATTTGTGCAAGCACATTAAAAAAATAACGTTTACCTTAGAACAGGTCCCGGCCTAGTTAGGTGACGTTGCCACTAGACTATGCATTGTATTCTTTTTTCTGCTTTTGATTCAATTTCGTAAGTAGTCCTAAGCTGAAATTGTTTACTTTTTAATTATTTGCATTACTTATATAAATAAATATTCCTCAATGTGTCCTGACGACCTTACTGAAAGTCCCCGAGGGTCCCGTGAGCCGGCGAATGGGGCTTTCAAATGTCAGTTTCTTCAGTTTTTCGCAGATAATTATAAAACTTTTAGTATTAGCGTTATGTACTTTTACGAAAATAAACTGCAAAAAAAATCCTATGGAATGGTCTCATTACCTTTTCCTGTAGGATCAATACATCATGAGCACTTGCACTTTTGAAGTCTGGAGCCTTAAGAATTTTCTTTTTTCTCATTACTTCGTTAGTGTGACAAACATAGTATTTGCAACATGGCATTTATGTATGTACAGTTAAATAATAAACATGCTACTCTTTTTTGTAGAAAAAAAAAACAAAAATCCTATGTGCAAATAAATTGTGTAAACTACGTTCTTAATCAGTGATCTATGATATAATAAATAAGATACTCCGCTTCAAGATGTTAAGGATATTAACATCACGAAAGTGGTCACTAAGAAGGAACAGCAACAGGTGTGGTTTGTCTTTATTTATTAAAATTTATATCTTAATTTTGTTAGTCTGACATTGTCCAGAAATAGTAATATTATTATTATTTATTCTGGACAGTCAGCTTAGCTGATATGTCCAGATCAGATCTTGTAAAGCTAGTCATAAACAATATTAAAGAGTTTTTAGGTTCAAATCGAGTTTTCTTAAATTGATTGTCAGAGATTCACTAAACACTTCAAATGGTAGTTTATTCCACATGTCCATTACTATTTTGCAGAACGTTCTTAAACGGATTAGATTTAAATTTTGCATGTTTCAGCTTTTGGCTGTGACATCGAAGATTTGTGTTGATGTTGAATTTGTAAATATTCTTTAGCCCAGGTACATTGTAATAACTTGCAAGAATTGTGTATCTCTAGTCAGGCCCCCTTTTTCTTCAAAAAAGGAGGAGGCTTCAAAAAAGGAGGAGGCTATCAATTCGGTTGTATCTTTTCTTTATTTTTTTTATTGTTTGTTATCTCAGAACTCTGCCATTTATGAACCGATTTGGAAAATTCTTTTTTTATTCGAAAGGGTATACTTACAGATTGGTCCCATTTTTTATCAAAATCCTGTTCTGATGATGGGATCCATGAGGAATTGAGGAAACTCCTCAAATATTATCATTTGAAATTGAAAATTTTCAAGTTGGTTCAGTTCCGATGACAATTCATTTATTTTTATGATAAGCATGACCTGATTCTACACCCTGGGTTGGCTCTTGACGAGGGAACTCCTCAACGGTCAACAGCACAGACCTCAAATTGTGTATACACATTCAGTAATGATAGCCTGTCCTAAGTTTTATCAGGACATGGCTGCTGCACCCAGGGTTGGCTCCCGACGAGGGAACTCCTCAACGGTCAACAGCACAGACAGAAAATTTTGTATATGTATTCAATTACGTCAGCCCGTTTCATCAAGGACTGCGGCACCCAGGGTTGGCTTCCAATGAGGGAAATCCTCAACGGTCAACAGCACATACATACAATTTTGTATACGCATTCAATTATGATAGCCTGTTCTAAAAATCACCATGACATGGCTGCTGCACTCATAAAATAAAATGGAGTCGGTTTTTCTTTTTGTTAAAATTGTGTCTATTATTGTCTGCTTTGTTTGAAAGTAGACAGTTCAGGCAATTCTAAGCGATCGTCGTAATTCCTATTCTTCAAGCCCACTGGCATTTTGGTGGCCCATTGCTGCACCTGTTCCAGGACATCTACATCTTTGCATAAGTAGGGGTTCCAGAGCTGAAAGCAATACTCAAGAATACGTCTCACATTTGCTTTGTAAATCTTTGTAAACACCCTCATTTGACAGATGTTGGAAAGCCTCTCTTATCAGACAGAGTAGAATTGGCTCATTCAGTTATTGCATCTTTGTGGTTATCCCATTTCAGATTATCATTAATTGTTATTCTAAGATCTTTTTGTAGCTTAACTGCTTCTAATTGGGCGTTTGCCAGAGAATATTGTGTGTTAAGGTTGCTTTTCACGATATCAATAGGAGCAAATATTATCTAATTTAACGGACTGCTCACCTAGGATTAGAAATATGTCGACATTAATGTGGTATGTCATGCGTTGCATCAGAGAAACACAAAAGTAAAAAAAAAACAGAACAGACAATAGACTCACCAATACTCTCCTCAGAAGTGATCAGGATAAAATGCCGCAAAAAGTGGTCGTTGAAAAGACACTCACATCGAAAAACTTCCATGCTATTAAAAATAAGCAGGAACCAGCTAGCATACTTGTAACACTTCTCACTGGCAGTTAATGGTTCCTGTGCAGTTAGGCCACTAAGACCCGCTAGTTAACTTGTGTCGGCTCAACTCACCGTTAAACCCCCATCCGGTAGCCTCCTCGTAGAGGGTAACATTGTCAATGTGAAGCTGGAGTTCTTCCTCGTAGCTGGAAAGTCGTACAGTATAATCTGCACATCTTATATGATTATATATAAGTTATGTATAATCTTGACTTCATTTTCGGATTGATGTTATATATTTATGTCTTAAAGATTATCTTGAAGTACAGATTGAAAATAGAGGTAATATTTGGCAACCCTATCTGACTCCGCACTGTATATCGATCTCTTAATAAGTATATTGGCCAACCTAGATGTGCGCTTTTTGGTGGCAGTAGGGTTTAGTAATGATGCGCAAGTCTTTGTCATCTATTCCCACTTGTTGAAGGACTTTGTCAATTTTGTTTGACTCTATAGAAAGCTTTATTTGAATCGGTGAATTACATGTAAACTGTGCGGTTAATATCTCAAGATCTTTGGACGAAAACATGGAAGCTAAATCTTATTTTTTCTCTTGTAGCTCCGGCCAGTTTCCTTCTGGACAACCCTCCGCGACAACTCAGATTATTTCCACCGTGTCCAGTAACGCAGCTCTACCGTTATCGTCGTCAAAAGTAGTAGACTTGCCTTCATCACTACTGCCCAGCTCATCCGTGGATACCGCCGATTCCATGGGCGGACCCAGCGAGGATCTCCTCATCCAAATCAATCAACATCCCATTCTGCCAAGGACCAAGGATGGCAAAATCGATTATGATGGTAGGTTACATTTCTTTACATAGCAGCAATCTTTGAACAAACGAATGAATTATTTTTTATTGCTGACATATTTTTACATAAAGATACAATTGGCAAACGTATTGCTATGATCTTTTCCATACATACAAGAATTGAATTAGTTGTTTCTAACAAAAAAATAAGAATTGTAGTACAATAAAGGCGAAACAAAATGCAAGTATATCTAGGAAAGAGACGGGATAGGGTAAAGAACTACGTTTCCTGAGAGAAATAATCTTTCTTTAATGACACCTAAAAGGCAACTAGCGTCGGAGCGCTTCTGAGGTGAAAAAATAGCTGATTCGCTAGTCGGGCTGTAAAGACATTAAAGGACTGTAAATATGAAGACGACTGATGTTTCTGATTTTAATGATACCACATAATTTAGCCCATTTGAAAATATGATCTAAATTTACATTAATAGAATACAGAATAAAGAGTGTTTATTTCCATTACAACCACGCAATTGTGGAGGAATTACCAAGTATATTACAAGTGAAATCATTTCATTACGTTAGTTTTAAGCTTTTTAACTGCCTCCCTCTCCAAACTAGACTTCTGGAGTTAAAATTATTCGAGAGTTTTATAAAAAGAAGATTGGCATCCACACATGCTTTCTATACGTTGGACGAATTCTACAGCTGTGCAGATTCATTTGTAGTCTAAATATTATTTGTATATTAGATTTAAACAGTTTAGGGCATGACATGCTATTTTACAATACTGATAGGATTTTTTTTAATATACGCTTCAAGCGTTTTAGTTGTTAAGTTGACTATTGAAACAGTATTGTTTCCAAATTATGTTGGAATTTAATTTAGTAGATCATTTAACATTTCTTTTTATATATTTAGTTTTTTTTTAAAGTTTTTTATATATATTTTTAATGCGATTATTTTTATTTTATTTTGTTATGTCTTTCAATTTGACACAATTGCCAATATTTCTTTTTCTACTATGGTTTTCCATTTTGAAATTTAACTATTATGTAATTTATCTAATATGTATTTTTTTTAACGATTTCACCAGATTAGGTATCTACCTATGCTTGTTGTAGATACCTAGTCTTTTTTGAAAAATAAATATGAATATGATTATGATTAGGCTTATAATTATGATTATTAAAAGTAATTTAAAAAAAGTCACTCAATTCAACAAAGAATGACATACAATAAATTACTCCAAAAATAATTCAAATAACAAAAATAGACTTTAATATAGACAATAAAACAAACAATTGACAATAACACATTAAATTACATCGGTAAGTATGGTTTTGTTTTCAAAATATTTTAAAACATCATTATGATTTTAAACAGATACACCCCATGATCTCTTGAATTGATCTCTTGAAAATCTCGGTGTATTTATTTTCCTTTAATTTATCAGGCAATTTATTAAAACGTTTATTCATGGTCATAGTCATATTTTATTAATTCCATACTGTGGAATACGTCATTTTACATTTTCTAGAAGGCGCTATGCCGAGCATAGTTCATGTCCCCTTTGTAGCAATACCCCTAGCAAAGCTAGACATATTCTAGCTGGCTGCAAGGTGGCCTTAGATCAAGGACGGTATACTTACCGCCATGACAAAGTCCTCGCTGTTATTCGCGAGGTAATTAGCCTCTCAGTGGCTCGTGCCAACAAGGGTTTGACACTACCCTCCAAACCCCCAATACAGTTTGTGCGGGATGGCTCTAAAGGCAAAAAACATTTAAATACAAAACCGTTCTCAATAATCGAGAAAGCTTCAGATTGGATTATGGAGGTCGATTCGGTCTCTAAGCAGTATAAATTCCCTGAAAGTCTCGGATGCACAGATATAACTTTACTCTCTATATCGGAAGGTGGCCCTTATCGTAGAATTAACTGTTCCATGGGAATCAAATATCCCAAAAGACCATGAGTACAAATTAAATGAATACCATGATCTTGCAAATGCAGTCACCCGGAACGGTTTCACTGTTCACCTTCACGGGGTAGAAGATGGCGCTCGTGGCCTGCCAGCTAAATCTCTGTTTCACCTTTCTAAAGATCTTGGTCTCTCCAGGAAAATAATCAACTCCTTCTTAGAAAAAATATCTAAAACCGCGATTTCCGCATCTCAAATCCTATGGCTTCAAAGGGGAGAGTGAATGGATGGTAAGGTGAATGCCCACATGTGGCAAGACAGCTGTCCTAAACCTACCACAGCCGGTCACCCCCCAGAAGTGTAATAAAACTATATGATGGGCCCGACTTCGGTCGGTGAATTCCATGGCAGCTCATTTTAAAAATCAAATCGAACAGACTCAACTAACACAAAAAATATAGACAACATTTTTAAATAATCTATCAATAAGTTTAAAAAAATAGTCAATCAAAAATGTTATAATAATCGATTAATAAACAATAAGTTTTACAATAAAACCAACACAACAGTGACGGAATACAGAAAAAAAAAGATTTGATAAATGGTAAATTATCTTTTAAAAATTAAGTCGGCCTTGTCAAATTCATCAAAATTATAGAGAGCATGCATGCTTAAGTTTCTTTTTATGCATTTCCTAAGTTTCTTTTTATGCATTTCTTTTTTCGTTTAAGTTCTATGTAGAGATTACTCACTTGAAACTTGGGTGGTATTAAAGGTTGTGTGTAATGATTTTTATTCCTGGTTTTATGCCATTGTACTTCCTCCTGGGATATTGCTGAGCTCTTATTGCAATAGAATTCCCAAAGAGCTTCTTGTGTATTATGCTTTATGTATGAATGAATCTCATCAGAGGCTGTGAAATAACCCAATACCAAAATGTTGAAATGTGGCATGTTATTGCTTCTTCTGGATCATTATTAGCTAAGCAGAAAAAATTTCAATAACAAATTGTTATTTTTCAGCCCTTTACGACGAAGACTCAGACAATGAAATGGACGACATGGAGTCACATGGGTCAGTCGTCACACATGTACTTAGTCAAGTGAAAATTGGAATGGACCTTACCTTACTGGTTTTATGCCATTGTACTTCCTCCTGGGATATTGCTGAGCTCTTATTGCAATAGAATTCCCAAAGAGCTTCTTGTGTATTATGCTTCATGTATGAATGAATCTCATCAGAGGCTGTGAAATAACCCAATACCAAAATGTTGAAATGTGGCATGTTATTGCTTCTTCTGGATCATTATTAGCTAAGCAGAAAAAATTTCAATAACAAATTGTTATTTTTCAGCCCTTTACGACGAAGACTCAGACAATGAAATGGACGACATGGAGTCACATGGGTCAGTCGTCACACATGTACTTAGTCAAGTGAAAATTGGAATGGACCTTACCTTACTGGTTTTATGCCATTGTACTTCCTCCTGGGATATTGCTGAGCTCTTATTGCAATAGAATTCCCAAAGAGCTTCTTGTGTATTATGCTTCATGTATGAATGAATCTCATCAGAGGCTGTGAAATAACCCAATACCAAAATGTTGAAATGTGGCATGTTATTGCTTCTTCTGGATCATTATTAGCTAAGCAGAAAAAATTTCAATAACAAATTGTTATTTTTCAGCCCTTTACGACGAAGACTCAGACAATGAAATGGACGACATGGAGTCACATGGGTCAGTCGTCACACATGTACTTAGTCAAGTGAAAATTGGAATGGACCTTACCTTACTGGTTTTATGCCATTGTACTTCCTCCTGGGATATTGCTGAGCTCTTATTGCAATAGAATTCCCAAAGAGCTTCTTGTGTATTATGCTTCATGTATGAATGAATCTCATCAGAGGCTGTGAAATAACCCAATACCAAAATGTTGAAATGTGGCATGTTATTGCTTCTTCTGGATCATTATTAGCTAAGCAGAAAAAATTTCAATAACAAATTGTTATTTTTCAGCCCTTTACGACGAAGACTCAGACAATGAAATGGACGACATGGAGTCACATGGGTCAGTCGTCACACATGTACTTAGTCAAGTGAAAATTGGAATGGACCTTACCTTACTGGTTTTATGCCATTGTACTTCCTCCTGGGATATTGCTGAGCTCTTATTGCAATAGAATTCCCAAAGAGCTTCTTGTGTATTATGCTTCATGTATGAATGAATCTCATCAGAGGCTGTGAAATAACCCAATACCAAAATGTTGAAATGTGGCATGTTATTGCTTCTTCTGGATCATTATTAGCTAAGCAGAAAAAATTTCAATAACAAATTGTTATTTTTCAGCCCTTTACGACGAAGACTCAGACAATGAAATGGACGACATGGAGTCACATGGGTCAGTCGTCACACATGTACTTAGTCAAGTGAAAATTGGAATGGACCTTACCTTACTGGTTTTATGCCATTGTACTTCCTCCTGGGATATTGCTGAGCTCTTATTGCAATAGAATTCCCAAAGAGCTTCTTGTGTATTATGCTTCATGTATGAATGAATCTCATCAGAGGCTGTGAAATAACCCAATACCAAAATGTTGAAATGTGGCATGTTATTGCTTCTTCTGGATCATTATTAGCTAAGCAGAAAAAATTTCAATAACAAATTGTTATTTTTCAGCCCTTTACGACGAAGACTCAGACAATGAAATGGACGACATGGAGTCACATGGGTCAGTCGTCACACATGTACTTAGTCAAGTGAAAATTGGAATGGACCTTACCAAGGTACATAATTATATTTGTATTCAGGCTCCTACAAAACTATTTTTTCATACAATCTACAAAATCTGCAGCCCATTTTAATGTGGAAACATATCACTTTCATATTTTATGAATAAGTCAGTTGCTAGGAATTTCTACTCTTGGTATAGTCAAATTAATTTTACCTGATTATGTGTAGAATTCATATTTGTACAGATTGACTATTTTTTAAATTGTAAAAAAAATAGTAGGTCAATTTATAAAATCTTTTAAAAATAATTTGAGCTGCTAAAATACCTAAGCAGTTATAAATAAAAGCTATAGATAGTCAAAATATAAAAACAATATACATACACATAATATGAACAAAGCCCTAGGATATAAAATAACAAGCTGAAAATAACAAGCGTTGATGCTCGTCAACCATGTTGCATGAGCTTATGTCAGTTTCAGCAGAAATCTTTACCTTCTTATTTCTGTTGCCGTGATAAAAAAATGTCATTTTCAAGGAAGCTCCCCAATTAGCAGTCAATAAATTAAAATACCAGCAAAGTCATCTCCTATACCTGCTTAGAGATGTTTCTCAAAATGCTTCAATGCTGACTACTGCTTTGCTATTCGATCTCAGACGACTCAGTGACACCTATATTAAAATCTACTGCTCATCGTTACAAGGCAGTGTAGAGGAGGATGCGACAAAACGTCCCCACTGCCAATAACGACCGTACAAAGGTCGTTGAAAATCTATTTTTAAAACGCTTTTATTAGGTCGACCTGTATGTAACTATGTAATGGAATCTAAGGTAACTAATTTAACCATCTTCCAAGGATCGTAGCGTCATGAAAATTGGTAGCTGTATGTAGTTCTGATGACAATACAATAATATGGTACTGTCGAACTGATCTGATGATGGAGTCGGAAGATATGAACTGGAACTTCATGATGGAACATCGTATCATAGCTGTGTTTGGACTTGTCTTGGAATGAACTTTGACCACGATTAGGTTTCAAGGTCTGATGACTGGCATTCCATCATGGAATATCGTATCATAGCCGTGTGTACATATGTGAATATCGTATCATAGCCCAAAAGCGTGTTTTTAGTGTTTTTTTTAAACTATTAATTTATTATGTCTGCCATTTGTTACCATGGTGGTCAGTCTCGAACCGTTGTGGGAAAAAAGTTACAGCTAAAATAAAAACCTATGTAATTGTATCTAAATAATCGTGTACAGTAAAACATCGTTATTATGTCTTTGTGTCAGAATTACAAACTAATCATCATATATTAAAACTGATAATGCAACCATAATGCATCACAACTGTTATTTTAGCGGTTACTTTCCTCTGAAAGAAAGGTATGATGATGCGAAACATAGCAGTGTGGCGTGGCTCTGAATACATGGCCGGTGAAAAGCGACGATTTTTCATATAGTGATACAGGTTTTTTTTAACTGTAACTTATTTGAGATTGACCACTATAGTAACATATTGAGATGTCAACCACAACGGGCGAACCCATCACCGCAGGACGTTTTAACGATTCATAGTTCTATCGACCGTGCAGTGAGCGTAGAAGACTGGACATTACAAATCCGACGTCTAGCTACGCCACAACCCGCAAGAAGCCAACGCCTTTACCGCGAGATAGCCAGTATGTTACCTGGCGGGCCGACACTCGCGCCCTTGCTTCCAATTGTGGACAGATTTCTCCGGTCTCTCGATTGGTTCCGAGTTCGAGGTCGCTTGCGCGGTTCTCTCCCTTACGAAGCGGTGAAACGGTGTGCACAGACCAAGGCGTCCTTTGCCCGACTCTGAACCGGGATCGGATGGCCAATGGTCATTTCAAGAGCAGTCGCCGTAAGGTAGGCAACCACCCCCGCTCTATAGGAAACAATACAGTTCCCAGACTCCCCCGACTGTTAGTCGGAGAGCACAATCGATTGGCTTGCGCCGCTCGGTGCGCAGACCGTCCAGGAGCGCCAGAGGTTTGATTCCCAGCGGAGACTGGTTGACCCAGTGTCCTACCCAGGTTCGCACCCCATGCGTGGAGGCCATCGGATGGGTGTTGACCCGTGAGTGTGACCGACCCTGAACACATGGGTCATCGTGGCCACCTCATCATGGGCCCGTTAGCTCCCACCACTATGGTACCACTATAGTAACAAATGACAGCAATGAAAATAGCTTTTTAACGACATATGTCTGGTCGTAATTGGTGGTGCGGACACGTCCCATACTCATCCTTTTTACCCATCCTCCTATAGAGATATAGGGACATTTTACCCATCCTCCTATAGAGATATATCCTGTGCCTCAACTGACATCTTTGTCGTGCAATTCTCATTAAAAAATAAATAAACAACAACATTTCAACAATACAGAGACTTTGTATAAAATATAGAAAGTTGGTCTTAACTCTTCAGGCCTCGGTCCCTCAGCCGATTGACAAGTTGATGTCCCAAAAAATTTTAGTAAAAATTAGTAAAAAAAATGAATTATGACACTGTTTCACCAAAAACAATAATTACTGCCAAACCACTGTACCCATGATTAAAATGAAACATATTAACATAATAAAACATAATAAAGTTACCAATCGCATAATAAAGTATCCAGCATAAAATTACCAATCGAACATAAAGCGGCATAATGTAAGACTGCATGAAATGTTTTCAAACTAAGTCAGATGGTTTTATGTTTCGCGGATGGGTTTTGTGTAGGAAAAGATACAATCGCTCATTTTTTATTCCACTTTAACGCACTGATCTGTCTCGTTTGCATGAACTATTGTCCTATATTAGCTCCCGATGAAACACAATCGAGCCCCGTGTATCATTTCTCCTATGTGTATCCTCATGTACAGGTAGCTCTTATACCACTTTCTTTGAATTCAGTATTTTTTAATTTTATGTAATAAAAGTCATATTAACATAGCAACTCGACTTCCAAACACTTAGCAAATTAGAAATTTCGTGGCATTTCGTGGAAAATTAGACAATTTCGTGGCAAATTAAAAATTTCGTAGCTAATTAGAAATTAGAGATAGCTCTTATACCGTTTCCATTGCAAATTAGAAATTTTTACATTCTAGTAATTATTTTTAAAAATGAGGAATTTTTGTTACAGGTTGTATTACCAACATTTATATTGGAAAGGCGGTCACTTTTAGAAATGTACGCAGATTATTTCGCACACCCGGAACAGTTTTTGAAGTAAGTTTAAACAATTTCGAAATTCTATTTGTTTTAAGGATCCTTTTACAACAGTGATTTTCAACCTTTTCAAGTCGTGTCCCTCCAGCAGAAGGAGGGGGGGGGGTTAGGGGAGGGGTAGACAAACCTCTATTAGTACGATTGAAATAGCACCCATTTTATATTGGAATATTGCGCCTGAGACATTGTTTTAATACCCAATCTATATGTGTAACTTTTCATAAAATTATTTCCATAAATTTTTCCCTAAATACTGTTATTTAAATAGATATTCCTCATGGACTCTGAAATGTCGGGCTAAAATTTCAAACTATACCGTATTATATTATAATTATATGTATAGAGCAGTTTTTTTTTCACTTACCTACCATGTTTGTAACTTAATGTTTGTGAGGATTCTGTATGTACAACAATCTGCATGTCCTTGTATTTTTTTGTACATTACCTAATAAATAAATAAATAAATAAATAAATAGTAGTTGTAATAAAGGAAGGTAAGTAGGAGTAATATCAACAAATTGATTATGTTGCAAATATATATATATATATTTTTATATATATATATTTTTATATATATATATATATATATATATATATATATATATATATATATATATATATATATATATATATATATATATATATATATATATATATATATATATATATATATATATATATATATATATATATATATATATATATATATATATATATATATATATATATATATATATATATATATATATATATATATATATATATATATATATATATATATATATATATATATATATATATATATATATATAAATATATATATATATATATATTTTTTTTTTTTTTTTAAAGAATTCGTTTAAAGGATGACACTTTGACGAAAAAATAAAAATAATAAAAGCCACTTACATAGCTGGAAGGTTTTCCCGGACTGGACTGGGAAATGCTTATTGTTTAAACGAGATGTATTTTTGGATGAGTACCACTTTCGACGGTACACTGTAGGTTTAATGGGATCCCTTTATCGCTAGCGAACGATCGCCCTTCATCCACATCTCAAAAACAAAGCGTATCCTTTTGCAAACCAAAATAAAATGTCTTTATTAAAGACAAATTTAAGCAAAAACAATGAAAAAAATCACAATTAATCGTCTCTTAAATGCGGAATGACATTTCGAAAATTCGATTTGAAATTCAAATATATCCACTCTTTAAAAGGACGATATAAGATTGCTGGGCTCGCTATCAGCCAGCTATTAAATGAAAATAAAAATAAAATACTTCATTTGCTCGTTCCCATGAAAAAAGATATAAATCGTAATTTCTGGTCGAGAAGTTTATACTTAAGGCTATATGATATTTACAAGAGTTCAAAACATAAGATAAAATTGTATAATATTTGATTGGTTTTTTGTAAAATCTTTTTTTAAAGAATTCGTTTAAAGGATGACACTTTGATATATATATATATATATATATATATATATATATATATATATATATATATATATATATATATATATATATATATATATATATATATATATATATATATATATATATATATATATATATATATATATATATATATATATATATATATATATATATATATATAAGTTTTACTTTTAGGCCGAGAACTTTTCTACCTCTTCGAGCACATACAGATGTTGTAGTCAAAACTGTAGATATCTTTTATTAGTTTTAGAGTAGAATAACTAAGCTACAAAACTGCACACTCAGTTTAAGTAGATTGTGCCTCAATATTTCTATAAATCGAGCAAGAAGTAGTTGTCTTCACTTCTCTTCCTTTTTTCATTAACTGCATTATACTTAGAACCACTGCTTCTATAGGGTATTAGATTGCTCAATGACATAGTACATTTTGGCAACCCTTCTGCGCTGGCCACTTGCAGTTGCCGCTGATAGCATTATCCGGCGAAACTATTAGCAGTTTATTTGTCCATCTATACATGTGTACATTGATAATAAATGGTTTTATAAAATACTGATTGAATATAAAAACTCATTATTGAACCAATGACAACAATAATAACATTCAGTTTATGGTAGCATTTTTATATAGGCTGATTACGTAGCAGAAATAATACGGAGATATTAAAATGCCATTTATTAGTATTTTTTAACATTAAAGTGCATATTTATTACGTATTGAAACCTGTATACCAAATTAAAAGTTGACATCTTCATATTAATAATATTAAAATAATAAGAGACATGATTTAAACATTTGTTTGTTATATTATTATTTTATTACGAGATACAGTACTGTACCGGCGAGTTTATAATGCCATCTATGCGCTACTGAACATCAGAGAAGATTAATCGATATTTGAAACTATGAGTGCCATCTACACATTGTATGTCATAGTAAAATCCTAGCTGCCAGAACGTAGTACGGCATTAATAATTCGAATACCCTATATAATCAATGACTGAACTATTGATGCCTTCATATTCTTTATTAGTTTTCAAACTGCTGTAACAACTGTTAATTCAACAGAAAAACAACAACTACAAAAATCCGCAATAAACAACTGTAAATTTATATCTTTCCAGAATTGTGGACATGCCGACGCCGCAAGAACGAATGGTGCAAGTGGTCCGCTGGTACCTCTCTTCGTATCATGCTGGCCGTAAATCTGCTGTTGCCAAAAAACCATATAATCCAGTACTCGGAGAAACTTTCCGATGCCACTGGGACGCCTTACCCGAGAGTGCTGTAGTTGAAGCGGAGAGAAATTCAGATACCAATGCTGACGTCTCGCTCAATGAAAGGGTGAGTAGATAATATTTTCAGTTTTTGAGTATTATTTCAAAATTGTTTCCAATGGCTAATATTTTAACCCTTTGGCCTACCGTTTAGGATGCAACGGTATTGTCCCAAAAAGTTCACTTAGATACTCTCGAAAAGATTAAGATTTCCTCACAAATAATCTCCCGAAAATAAACCTTTTCCATGCCAGTAAACTCTACTCTTGTTCTAGTTGGAGCATCAGGATGGCCCTATACCATGGTGCAGCAATAACCAGCTGACTTTCCTCGCTGAGCAGGTGTCGCATCATCCACCAAGTAAGTTTCTAAATTGAAGAAAGACACAAAATTGTACTAGTTTATTATTTACTAGCTGTGCTGCTTTCTGTTAAAGTTATGAATTTAGATCAATTTTTCAAAGAAAGGTCAAATTTCTCGGCTCCTGATTGCCCAATCGGAACCAGGCCAATGCCGTTACGGGCTTTCAGAAGATCGATCACACTCACGGGTCAAAACCATCCGGCGGCCTCCACACAGAAGGGAGAGCCAGGGTAAGACGCTAGCCTGCGGGCCAGTCTCCCCAAGGAGTCAACCTTCAGGGGATCCTGGACGGTTTGCGCACCGTGCAGTATCAGCCAATCGATTATGCACTCCGACTAACAGCCAAGGGAGTCTGGGAACAGTAATGTTTCCTATAGAGCGGGGGTGGTTGTTAACCTTATGGCAACTGCTCTTGAAACGACCATTCAGCCACTCGGTCCCGGGTGAATAAGCCAGGCAAAGGATGCCGTGGTCCGCAATAGATTCGGTAGACATTGTATCACCGTTTCATAAGGGAGAGGACTGCGCAAGCGTCCTCTATCCTGTAACCAGTCAGGAGGTAGGAGGTATCCTGAAGGTTCATTCCAGACGGAGATATCCTTCCAAACCGGTAGTCAGGGGGCGAGGCTGCCCGCTGTTTACCTTTCCCGTTGCCTCGCCGTAAGGCGTTGGTCTCTGACGGGCAGGTGGTGTAGCTAGACTGTGGATTGTTTTTCGTCCCAAGTCTTCTGCGCTCACCTCTAGGGAGACAGAACAATAAATATCGTTAAAACTTCCTGAGGTGGCGGGTTTGCCCGTTGTAGTTGACAGCTCTAGTTGTGGATTTGTGTAAGGATATATACAAATACACACATATATATACACACACACACACACACACACCCACACACACATCCATTTTTATATACAGGATATTCGTGATAGGTGGACATTCCTTTCATATGTACATAACTAAACAAGAAAAGTGAAAATATTATTTTTCATTTTATTCTGTATAAAACATGTTTTTGGATATTTAGAGAATTATTTGTACAGTAGATGTTAAACTGAGTCTAAAGTAACCTTCAACTTTTTTTTTTGATTTAGGTCTTGGTTACCGAGGATAAACGTTTTTTATATTTTATTATCCTTTATACCTTTTTTTTTAAATTATTATTTGTTGTGTGGGGCTTTTCTTAGGTCTTTATGAGCCTTGTAACACTGCGACCATCGCTGATCTATTGTGTTTGCCACCTACTATAGTTCTGCGCTAAGCCTCGTCTCATTTAAGAACCGCAACAGGCTTTTGGCGCCAGATTGTTTTACCTCCTCAGGTTGGAGGTAATGACCACCCAAGTGGATGTATCTTTTACGCATCAGCGGGCTACACTCGCACATGAGGTACAGAGTAGTTTCCTCTGCCCCTTGGCAGAACCTGCACATTTTTGTGTCTCGGAGCTTGAGGTTGTACATGTGTTTGTTGAGGCCACAATGCCCCGTGAGCGCCCTCACCAGTATGCGTAGATTGTTCCTATTTAGCGATAAGGCCTCACGGGCCGTCTTAGGGTCGTAGGCCGTAATTAGCGCTTTGGATTGATTCAACCCTTTATACCTTATCCTTTTACGGTAACGGCCCAATGTCTAACAGTTATCTTACAGGCGGCCGGCTTTTATAACATCATGTGGCAGTACTCAGGTTGTCACCCATCCAAGTAATGACCACGCTCAATGCTGCTAACTTTGGTGATGACTGAAACTAGTGTTTCAACGCGGCTACAGATATTAACATTATGTTAAATTTTCGCGTATTCAGCTCTTTTTCTTAGTAATAAATGCTAAAAATATGTGGAAGGTTTTCAACTTAGTTTTGCTTGTAGAATAATCTCCTCTAAACAAAAATCTCTTAAATAAAAAAAGTATTTGAAACCAAAATTGCTTTTCTCGTTTCAGTTTGATGTACAAAATCACCCCTTGAAAAAAATGTCAATTTACAACTAAGTTGCCGTAATTCTCGGTCTTCCTTGTTCACAGTCTCAGCATTCTACGCAGAACACATAGAGAAAAGAATCCAATTTGACGCTTGGGTTTGGACGAAGAGTAAATTCTTAGGATTATCGATAGGGGTGCAGAATATAGGAAAAGGCATTGTAACACTGCTCGATCACAATGAGGAGTACACACTAACATTCCCCAATGGATATGGCAGGTGAGAGGTTCTTTATCATTATCATCATTGATTATATTAGGCGCAACCAATTTCTCGCTTTGTTTTTATGAAATTACAAATTTATTGTGAAAAAATGGTTACAAATAAATCATTCAAAGTATTGCCCATCGCTAGCTACAACTTTTTCCCATCATTCTGGCAGAGCTCGAATACTATTACGGTAAAAGTGTTCATCTTTTGAGGATATCTACGAATCAAGCCATTTTTTGATGTCTTCATAGGAGCGGAACTGCTGATCAGACAGACCATGTGCCATCGAAAGGAACAAGTAATAATCGGATGGTGCAATATTTGGGGATTATGGCGAGTGGGGTAGGACTTCCCATTTGAGCGTTTCCAGGAAGGTTTTAACGTTGTCATGCTGTAGAATCACTTTTTCATGCCTCTGCTCGTATTGTGGCCGTTTTTCGGGCAGTGCTTGGCTCAATCGCATCAATTAAAGTCGATACCGTTCCCCAGTGATGCTTTCGTTGGGTTTCAACAGTTCATAATAAATAACACCGACTTGATCTCACCAAATACACAACATAACCATCGCCAAAACAAAATCACTAATGTGTCAAATTATATGACGCAATGTGTGTTATATGACATCGAAGACTATCGCGGTTGTTTGACATTATAAATAGGAAAGAAAACGAATTAACCGCATGAAATTTGTAGCACCCAACGTTTCGGTGACGTTGCAGCCGCCGTTGTCCAGGGTATACTGGACAACCGCGGCTGCAACGTCACCGAAACGTCGGGTGCTACAAATTTCACGCGGTAAATTCGTTTTCTATCCTATTTATAAATTATATGACGCCAAAACAAAATCACTAATGTGTCAAAACGGTTTGTTTACCATATGTCTAAGCGTGGCTTATGACGTTTTGGATATATCAAAATTGACCAGCACTTACTGCTTGAGCCATCTATTGACAAACGGCGAAAACTTACTTGCGTAGAACCTAATATAATTTTACGTTCGCCTTGCGACAAATAAATGCGCTATTGTCGACAGCGTCAGACCTGGTCATTTTTACAGCGAGCCCTCTCTTCAAGGTATGGGCATTGCGCTACCTGTTTACGCTAGAATAAGATCGATTGTTTTTGTTGTTTTACGTATTCTGTTACTCGCTACTATTTTTAATGCTTTACCTTGCATATTTAATGCCTTTTTATAATTATGTATATTACATTTCTACGAATTGGTGTGAACTGTAATGTTGATTTGTTTAATAAATAAATAAATAAATCAATAAATAAATATGTTACTAGTGGAATGTTACCCGGCGATGCTCGGGTATATGCTTGCTTCACCCTCCCACTCTTCCCCCCCCCCCCCCTCCTTTACCCCTTACTGGGGTCTGGAAGTTTATCCTATCGTTGATAGATGGACGGGCGGACAAGAACACTCGAGCAATTAAAAGATTGACTGAGCCGACTGACTAGCAACTGACGACTGAACTGCTGAGCCAAGTGAGACATTGAGCCTGACATCTCGGACCTAGCTCATTTAGTCACAGTATACCAGACAGTAGCTTCTCTTAGAACAAAATTGAAATCGAAGCGAATACATCACGAGTCGTAAGGGCTCGGATATGGCCGCCAGATGTCGGCTACTCGGCCCCAAACGTTCGAAAAGTCACCAGTCTGTACCTACGAGTAACGCTAACCAAAGGCGTTCGTCGAGACGTACCCCTCTGCTCAAATTCCTCGCACCCTCTTCCCGCAATGCCCCGTAGCTCGAGAGTAGAGCTACTGTTTGGTATAACGTGGTTTAGTGGAGGGATGGGCATTAATTAGTTCACTCGGTAGTTTCCGATCTAAGTCTGTACAGTATGCACTCTTACATGTTTTGGTGATCAATTTACCTAACTTTTTCATATAAATAATATGCATTTAATACACACTTATTTTCATTTGCAGGTCCATACTGACAGTACCATGGATTGAACTTGGCGGTCCAGTGAGCATAGAGTGCCCTCAAACTGGGCATAGAGCACAGATAGAATTCATTACAAAACCTTTTTACGGAGGAAAGAAACATAGAGTCACTTGCGAGATCCACTCACCAGATGACAACAAGAGGCCTTACTACACTGCAACAGGAGAATGGAACTCAAGGATGGAAGCACGGTGGACAGAGAGCGGGGTAAGTCCTACCATTGATTATATAGCATATTAGTTTGGTCAATTCCGTACTACGATTTGGAAGCTAGGACTTCTAGTGACGGGCCACCGCTCACTAGACTCCAAGTTGTTTGATCTGAGGAGGTGGTGTCAACTTGCGCATTATCTCCGTATTGAAAGCCGATTGAATGTATAATATTATTATTATTATTATTAATAATAATATTTATTCTGGACAGACAGCTTTGTTGATACATCCAGATCAGATCTTGTAAATCTAAACAATATTAACAATATAATGTAAACAATATTAACAAGTTTTTAGGTACAAATCGAGTCTGTTGTTAAATTGATTGACAGAGATTGCACTAATCACTTCAAATGGTAGTTTATTCCACATGTCCACCACTCTATTTGGCAAAACGTTCTTAAGAGGATTAGATTTCAATTTTGTATGGTTGAGTTTTTTGTTGTGACCTCGTAGATTTGTGTTGACGTTGAATTTGTACGTTGACATTCCAAGTAATTTCAAGCGATCTTCATAATTCCTATTCTTCAGGCCCACTGGCATTTTGGTTGCCCTTGCTGAACCTTTTCCAGAATATCTACATCTTTGCAAAAGTAAGGGTTCCAGATCTGATAGCCATACTAAAGAATAGGTCTCACATATGCCTTGTAGATCTTGATAAAAACCTCTATTGACAGATGTTGGAAAGCCTTCCTTATTAGATAGAGAGTAGAGTTGGCTCTTTTAGCAATTACAATTATGTGTTTCTCCCATTTGAGATCATCAGTAATGGTTATTCCAAGATCTTTTTGTTGCTTGACTGCTTCTAGTTGGGCGTTTGCCAGAAAATATCAGTAGGTATTTATTGTATCAGAAGGAATTTATAGTAATTTATATTGCCAGTTTGTTAACGTTTCCCGAATATGTCAGGGGTTGACGCGGATGCGGTAGCTATCTGCCTGAAGTTACGAGGGTGCATGCATAAGGATTATAGTTTGGGCTCAGAGTATCTCGTACTCGACACGGATCGAGTCTGTAGGAGTTCAGACTGATGCTTGTTCGTCTCGATATGAGGAAGGAAGGAAGAGGTACCCAAAATGGTCAGACCCGTTGACCCAACTCGAGAGAGTAATACCTACCGGGTTGATTCCGCCGCTGTCAAGAGTGATCATTCGAGAAATGATACCCTGGTGCTATTTTCGCCGCCTTATAAAGGCCGAATGACGCAATCCAAAATATTCCGAGTAAAAATGTTGTTCAATGTAACTGATTTGACAAAGTAGTTAAAATTCGTGCTAATTCAGCGGTGCACGAGGTGGAACAATGGCTGTTTTGACGTCAGTGCATTTCACTGGAATTCACTGCATTTGTTGACTGGCATGTACGATATTTAGGATCGTTACAGGTTCCACCGAACAAAGCGACTTCCTAAGAGTTTCGAATCTAAAAAAGTTAGAAACCTGCGCTGGTACGAGAATTATTATCCATTGGCCATCCTAAAATCTAATGACACATTCATATTTGTATGTTATCTTTCTATTGCAGCGGTCGGAAGTATTATTTGACGTTGCGTCGATGCGCGCGCATCGCAAGCGCGTCATGGCGGTGTTGAAGCAGTCGGAGCGCGAGTCGCGACGCGTCTGGCGCCACGTGACGGCGGCGCTGCGGGCGCGCGACGTGGACGCGGCCACGAGAGCCAAACGCTTCGTGGAGCAAGCGCAGAGGGACGCCGTGCGAGAGAGGGAGGAACAGGGAATCGTCTGGCAGACACAGGTATGTCTGCTGAACTTTGATTTGGTGATATGGTCGATAAGGTCAAATTTTTTACGGAGATACGTTTGTATTTGATGTGATGCCTAAAGATAGGACTAAACCGTCCTCAATTTTGGGAGCAGCAAAAGACTGGCAATTGCTGATGGACACACATGAGAAGCATTACCAAATGCCTTCAGAAATCTGTACCACAGCTTACAGACCGGATATTCTCATATTCTCAATGGCGACAAAGCATGTTGTACTCGTCGAACTTACAGTCCCATGGGAAAGCAACATACCGAAGGACCACGACTTCAAAGTAAACAAGTACTGCAATTTAGTAGACCGGATAGTGAGAAACGGATTTAAGACTGATCTCTTCGCCGTGGAAGTCGGAGCAAGAGGACTACCGGCGAAGTCACTCTACAGCCTCTTCAAGAATTTAGGCCTGCCAAGAGCGGCGCTGAGCTCATACATGGAGAGAGCCTCGAAAGCGGCACTGGAGGCATCCTACAGAATATGGATAGGTAGAGAGAGGGAGGCCGAGGGCGGGACTGGTGGTTCTCCGCGTCCTAGTCATCGCAGACTAGCTGATGAGGGCTTGTAGCGAGCCGAAACGTCACGCGCGCTGGAGAACTGTAGAGCGGCCGCTCACTAGTCCCACCTCGTCCGACACCCTCCTTTATTGCCATTGGGCCCGGATATGTTCGGTGAAGCCATTGAAAGCTGAGCTCAACACCTTCTGCTATATGTACACGCCCTGTGAGAATGGTGTGTTTTGCTCATACTCACAATATTGACATAGACTCAGTAGATAAATGTAAACGGTAGCTCAGGGCCGCTAGGGTTGTAACTCTTAACTTCCGCTGGTAACGTAAAGTTGCACTTTTCAGGGCTAATGTAGTGGCCCAGTTTGAGAGCTGTTTCAACGGGCTTAATATATTTTAGATAGCATGTTTCAATACTCCATATTTAATAAACTAATAAACCGTATTTATACTATTAATAGGGCAGCTAACGGTTCTGTGTATCTTGGGCCATATGACCTGCTAGTTATCTTGGGTCAGCGCAACTCACGGTTCAACTCCCATCCAGTAGCCTCCTCAAAGAGGGTCGAACCTGGAAAGGACTTGTTTCGCCTCTGGGTATGGCCTATAGGCGCTTGTAAGCGGTTTGCGCATCGTACGGCGCCAGCCAATCGACTGTGCACTCCGGCGAATAATCAGAGGGAGGGGGAGGGGGTGTCTGGAAACGTATGTTCCCTAAGCAGCGAGGGTGGTTTTTGACCTGATGTCAGCTACTCTTGAAACGACCCGTTGGCGCCCTTTGCCCGCCAATATCCCATGTGATATTGGCGGGCAAAGGGCGCCACGGTCTGCAATAAATTTGAAGTGAAATACCGCTAACATCAGGTAGGGGCCGCGCAAGCGACTTCGAATCTGTGACCAGACTAGAGGATGGAGAAATCTGGTAGTGAGAGCCTGAGGTCAGCCTGCTGGTTCACTTCCCGTGCCGCGAGGTAAGGCGTTGGAATCTCACAGGCTTGTTGGCATAGTTAGATGATGGTCTGTGTTGTCCCTAAGTCTGCGTTCAGCCCGTTTGAGAAAGAATAATCTAATATCGTTATAACTTTCTGGGGGCCCGTAGTAGTTCACAGCTCCTTAGTTCATATTTAATAGACCTTTTTTTTTTCAAAAGTTTAATATTTTAGTGTTTGTAAATTAAAATTATTAGCAGTAATTGAGCTACTGTTTCATTTTATCTACTCTTCTCTTTGGCGGCCGGTGTACGAGGGTCATAAGGCAAGTAAGGTTACAAGGGCTCCTGAGGTCGATGTATTTTTTTTATTTCGAAGTTCCTAACAATCAGTTTGTTAGGTCCCCCGTACTTGTCAACCATTTTGTTCAATCCCAGTAAAATATCTGCCACCTCCCGTTCGTGCAAGATCCGTGTGGTCATCAAGTATTTGACTTTGCAGAACTATACCGCCCCTAATATCCATCGGATAACGAGGGATGAGACAAGGGTGTGTGACTACGTCCCACAATCCAAAAGACTATCACCTTAGTGGCGTCATTCATCTTCCCCAGCCACTGAAACGTTCAAGACAACCCATTCAGCCGGAAAAGTCATAGCATATTTTTTATGAGTTCGTAAGGGGATCGCATTTTTCAATCCTACGTAAATGACTCTCGTACTAAGTGGTAAAAGTAGCTGTCTTAGTTTGGATTTTGTGAATTTTAATCTCTTTGCTCATATACCCATTGTCATGTAAATCGGTCCATCTGATTGTTTCCCCTTATCTCCGCAGCACTTCAAAGAGCAAATAGTTGAAGACGGCTGGATGTACATGAACCCTTTGAAGACGCGACTGAATCGGAACAAGCTGCGTCCATCATCTGCGTCCGCCTCCGACAAGTCTCCCCCCACTCCGCACATCATCAACCAGAGATAATGATGAGGGCAGCCGGGAATGCTGTTGCGGCTGCGCATCCTCATGTCCTTGTCAGTGATTACGGATGTCACGTGTTGTTATTTATTTGTACGGTCGGATTAAAATAATTTGTCGCCCAAATTATGAAAATAAAAGGGAGGAAGGCGAGAGCTATACCTAATTTTGAATGGGATATTTAGGGATGTTCTGTTTTAATCGTGCAAAGTTGAAGGAAAATGCAGTGCAGCCTCGATTGGCTGTCTGTCGTTGACTAGTTGTTAGGAAAGCACCCTGGATCGTTCCATTATTGGGCAAAATCAGCTAAAGTTGATTTTGCAATTATTTCAGGATAATTTTTTCCGCTTTTCTTACTAAATTTATATGAGCACCCGCTGCCTCTCTCCGTCATATTAGGCCATACGTTAATAATGATTGACGTAGCCAGTACGACATTTTTAAAGTTTTGTTGTCTAAAATCTCGATTGTATCTAAAAACTTGTTAATATAATATTGTCTATGACCAGCTTTACATGATTTGATCTAGATGTATCAGCAAAGCTGACAGTCCAGAATAAAGATTAATAATAAAATGTCCCTTAATACTTCAAGCATGAATTAAGCCTTCTAATTTTTGATGTCAGCGTCAAGGTATTGTTGCCTCATTGTATGTGTAGTCAATAAGAACTATAAGATGTTTAATTTCATACAACCTCTGTATGATATTTCAGCTGCAGTTATACCTATGTATACATACAATCCATCTTTATTTTAAAATGATTATAGTTGCCCTTTGAATTTGGCACTATTCATTACGTATTAGTTTTTTTTTGTGCATTAAGATTATTATTATTATTGGTTGATAGAGAAATAGCAATTTGCTGATGATACTCTAATATCAATTAACTATCGATCTGTCTTAATTGTTTTTTTTACGGTTTACAAAATCACTTCAATAGTTCTTGCGGCATTCCATTCAAGTCATTCACCATGTGGTTCACAAAAAAGTTACTTAGGCCATTAAATGAAAAGTTCAATTTCACAAGTTATATTAATGCGTTTTTTTCGCAATTGGAGGTATATTTAGAGTTGGATCTTACGGTAACTTCAAGAAGATTTAAAAAAAATCCATGCATCGAGGAATTAGTTATATTGAGGTTCGTTATATCCATGCTGTACTGTAATGGAGTTTAAACGTATCTGCGATATGTATTTCATCTATCTGCTTCAAAACATCAGATAGGAACCTTACCGGCTATCTTGTACAACAAAAGTAAAGCAGCCCTAAAGAATGTTGCCTAGATGGAAAAAACTTCGAATCCCATTTACTCATTTTCATTTATCAGTATTATACCATAACATAACAGTCAAGTACTGAAAATATTTGGAAGCTTTCTAAGATATCTCTTAATAAGATATATGATGAACTTCGCCATAGAGTATGTGGCGATCTGTATGGTATTGAAATGGTAATTTTTGCGAGGAAAAGGCCTATCTAGGTAATACCATATATCATATACAGGTGAGTTTTAATTAACGAGCATCCTTCAAAGAGGTAAATCAATACGAGCAAATAAGCTACCTTATTTTAAAAAAATAGGAAAAACCAAGAAAAAAATCTTTTTGTCTTTTTTTTTTATATTTTTTCATTTTAAAATTTGATGTACATTAAATAAAAGTTTGACAAGCGTTTGAGCGCGCTGGGCCATCTAGCGGTAGGTAAAAAAATATCGCTTGTAAACAATATTAGCGATATTTTATCTACCGCTAGATGGTGCACCGTGCTCAGCGCTTTTTATACTATTTTTCAGAAAATCGAATTTTGAAAATTTAATTTTCAGATTTTCCTACAATTTTTTATCAAAAGGTGCTTATTTGCTCGTCCTGATTAACCTTCTTGAAGGATGCCGGTTGATACAAACTCACCCTGTATATCGATAAGTATATGCCAAAATTGCTCTAAGCGTGCTCTCTATTTTTTAATAGGTCGATGTAAATTATATGAATGCTGAGTGGGTGCTTTCCGACAGCGATCGATAGTACAGCAAATCGAGTGTGTACTATTTTACAAATTAGACTTACTTCAATCACACTCATAAGCAATAATAATTCTTTTAATACCGATGACTTTTGTATCGTAGGAATTTTCGTATATGAGAATAAATTCGGCCTACTTTTCGCGCAAAATATAAAAGATATGTCCTGCTTTTGCAATATCTACATAGGCTACGCCCCTTTTTAGTGTAGCGACTCAACTATTTCTCTCTTTCCGCTTAGAAAACTTTCGAATTATCTGTGATTTAGATTTTTTTCACTTTGTCTATGTTTTGAGGGCCGAGAATACGCATGTTTTTTGTACCTGAAACCACATCGAAAATTTGTAAAAGCCCAAAACTGCGACATTTGTGAAAATACATACTTGAGAAAAACACCTAGTGCACTTGTAGATTAGTTAAAACAGAAACATATCTATACGATAAATTATATTAGTATGGTATCTTGTAATATGTTACTGAGTGTGTCACCATATGAACATATTATAGGGTGTTATTACTGCACGGGCATTTTTTTGGTAGGTGAATCAGTACAACAAAGTAAAAAACTTTTATTATTTAAAAAAAATACAAAAAAAAACTTTTTTTAATTTGTTTTTTTAATTTTATTTTTAACTAGTATGAAAACCTATGATCACAATGCGCTATCTTGCCGTTAGTAAAATGTAGCTGATATTGTTTATTTACGACTTATTACTTACCGCTAGATGGCGCTCAACGTCAACTTCTTCAAATTTTAAAATTAAAAAAAAAACGAAAAATATTTATTTTTTGTTTTTTTTCTAAATTATTTTTATTAAAGTTGCTTACCAGGTTATACCGATTCACCCACAGAAAAAATGCCCGCACCCATTCATATGCAGATGTACTCAGGTCAGTAATGTTGTTATACTTATAGTTATCATTGATTATACAGGTGAGTTTTTAATTAGTGACATCCTTGTAGTTGGTAATCAGTACGATAAAGTAAGCAACTTTTGATATAAATTTTTTGGAAAAAATAAACATTCAAAAAAGTTACTTATTATTATATTTTTTTATTTTTGTCAAATTTGTAAATTCTTTCTATTAACCCTTCAGGCCTCGGCCCCTCGGCCGATTGAGAAGTTGATGTCCCAAAAATTTTTAGTAAAAATTAGTAAAAAAATTTAAATATGACACTAATTACCAAAACCAAAACATTAATTACTGCGAAACCACTGTACTCATAATTAAAATGAAACATAATAAAACATAATAAAATAAAAGAAATTAAATTAAAATAAAATTAAAACGGGGCCGTCACGCTGGATCATTTTGTGGCCGATATCGGCCAATCGGGGCCTGAGGGGTTAAGGAAAAGTTGAGAATCGCTGAGCGCACTGCGCCATCTAGCGGTAGCTAAAATATCGCTAATAAACAATATTCATCATGCTCATAAATGCAACAATATTCATCGTGCAATATTGCATCGTGCTCATAGTTTTTTATACCATTTAAAAAAAAAAAAATTTATTTTTTTTCTGTTGAAGAAAACAATGAGAAGCAATAAGCGCGCTGCGCCATCTAGCGGTAGGTGAAATATTACTACTAAACAATATTAACGATATTTTACCTACCCCTAGATAGTGCATCGTGCTCATATCTTTTTATACTATTTAAAAAAAATGGTGTATCAAAAGTTGCTTAGTTCGTCATACTTATTCACCTACTACAAGGATGTCTTTAAAAACTTATCTTTTATAGCGTATTAGATTGCTTGACACAGTACCATGTTTTGGTAGCTAGAAAATTACTACAAAACGCAACGAGTAGTAAGCTCTCACAGTTCTAAAAATCTTCTTCATATTCAATATAACGGCGTTCGTGGTATAACAGTATGGTGGCGCACTTTATATGGCATTCTAAACTCGCCTATACGGTATCCTATCTCATAATAAAATAATAATATAATGACAACCAAATTTTTAAATCATAGCTCTTAGTATTTTAAAATTATTTACAAAAAAATGATATTTTTAATTTAGCTATACAGGTTTTATTACTTACATAAAGTGTGTAATAATTACACACTTTAAATGTTCAGAGAGACTAATAAATGGCATTCTATCCCTCCGTATTATTTCTGTGATGTAATCAGCCTATATGAAAAATGCAATAGATGGCACTAATAACTGAATGATATTATTGTTATCATTGGTTAAATTATTAGGTTTTTATAGCAAACAGGCCTTTTTAACCGCTGGAATGTTAATACCACCGATCGGTGGTTTTTCAGTTGCGACAACTCGCAGGCAGCCGATCTCCGTATTTATGCAATTATACATTAGCCACCATTATACATTAGTATGCGTGCACTAACACCCCCTACAAAGAAATTTTCGAGGGTTGAAAACATGCTGTCGTGAGTTTCATTCCCATGGCTAGCGTTCTAAGGGTTTAAAAAACCATTCATTAATCTGTGGGTTTTCCGTTGCGACAACTCGCAGGCGGCCGATCTCAGTATTTATGTGATTATAAGCGATATAAGACCAAAGTGCTCACTACGGACGGTTCGAAGGCCAGCGTTTACCTCGATGGAACCCAAATGGAACAGGTCCCACAGTTCAAGTATTTAGGGTCGTTGGTTACGGAGAAGAATGTGGCATCGACGACCGATGTCCATAGCCGGATCGGTCAGGCAACAGCAACATTCGCCTCGCTCAAGTGGTGCATATGGAAGCGAACAAATATTACCTAAATGTTGGTTCTTCCTATTCTTCTTTATGGATCGGAAACGTGGACGTTACTCCAATCGGACCTCAACAAGTTCGAAGTCTTCCAAATGCGATGCTCGATGCAGATTCTCGGTGTCTCACTGCGCGACCGAATTCGAAACGAGAGCATTAGAGAAAGATGCGATCTACTAACAACGATCGAAGAAGAAGTACAAAACGTAGATTACGATGGTTCGGCCATGTTTGCCTAATGAACGATAATCGCTTGCCGCGTAAACTTCTTCGGCGAGACCGTCCGACAGAATAGAGAATTCAGCGATCGGCACCGAAGAAAACCTGGTTAAATAACATCAAAGAATCACGATTATCGGCTAGGGATGCTCGAGACGTGGCAAAAAATCGTCAAGAATGGAAGCGAATGGCGAATGGAGTAGGAGATCCAGCGGCACCGACAGCAGCCTATTGGCTGCGAGGGCGACCCCCCCCCCCAATCGCTGGCTACGGAATAAATAATAAATAATAATAATAAGTGAAAAAAGTCGCCTTCATTGAAGAAGCCACCATTATATATTAGTATGCGTGCACTCCTACAAAGAAATTTTCGAGGGTTGAAAACATGCCATCCTAGTTTCATTGTCATGGATAGCTTCCTAAGGGTTTAAAAAAACATTTATTAATCGATGTTATGTATAGATACCCCAATAAATTGCTATTTTGTTCATCGTTAATGCTTATCAGCGCCATTTACATTTCGCCTGTGCAGAAGGGTTTCCAAAACGTAATACGGAGTTGAGCAATCTAATATCATATACAATCAGTGAAGGTATGTAGTAATGGACATATTATATAGTTCATATGCAGATGTGCTAAGGTCAGTAATGTTGTTATATATAGGTACTACTTACAGGTATGACTCAGTATCCTATCGTTTTAGTCTTTTATTTCAATATGTAATTAATCTACATAATGTTGTAATTCTATTATAATTTGTGCTTAAAGACTGTTTTATTTTGTAAATATTATTTTCTATGCAAAATTTATAATTTAAATTATATGTTAACCAGCGAGTCACTTAATAAAAAAAATATTGTAAATAAACTGTTTTTTTTTCTTTGGAAATAAGAAGAGCAATATATAATTATTTTAAAGGATACATTTTAGAATAATTGCAGAATCTGCATAAGAGGCCGTTCAAGTATTACGTAATGCAATGTCTTGTAATACGTTACGATGCATCACAGGGGCGGGAGAAGGGTTCGAACAACGGCGTTTCGTAACATTGTTTTTTAATTTAAATAAAAAACTAGGGAATTAAAATCTCCCAAGTTGGCAACCCTTTTCGCTTATATTTTATGAGCCCATTTTAACATATTTTAAACATAAGCAAATGTTTATTACATTATGTGTGATTGTTTATTTATTAAACTCCAGCGAAATGTTAAACTCCTGTTTGATGACATGATGACACCAATTTAATCATACGAAATCAATTTTCTACAGAAAACTATCATAATTATAAACAATCGGAATACTCTGCGTTATCAAATTATTAAGTTAGGCACACGAAAACCATGCGAATAGGCGAAGAAAATATGCCGCACTGCCTGCAGCACTTGCGGCGTTCCGTTCCGTTTTCCGGAGACCCCTGTCAAGGGGCAATCATGTTATCGGACGCGTCCGCAAGCCGCGGCTTATGGACGCGACTGAAGGGTTATCTGTGTAATGAATTTCTATTGAGCCGTGCACATTATCGGACGTCAGTCGCGGACGTCACCTTGAGGCTTCGGACGTCCGATAGAGATCTGGCAAGCCGCGTCCCAAACGACTGTGCATACTGTTAAGTCGCGTCCATAAGCCGCGGATTATGGACGCGATAATATGATTGCCCCTTCATTATAGCGCCGGGAATCCCCGGGAAGTGACGGCAAGCGCTGCGTAGGTTTGCGCCGTGGTCGCGATCCTAAGGGGCTCTAGACGATCAAGCATGCTTGTCAAGCATCGCGTCGCGGGCTGGGAGGGGATCGTAAACCGCAGGATATATGCAAATATATATCTTGAATATGCATCCCAGTTATGGAACCCTTGTTACGAGGTGTATGCATCGAGAATAGAGGCCATCCAAAGAAAATTTCTGCACTACATAGAATATAAATGTCGTATACGTGATCCAGACTACTATTCTCGTTGTATCCGCCATCATTTGCTGCCATTGGCTTTGCGAAGAAACATAGCTGACATCTCACTTTTACTACGAATTTTAAATGGCTCGATTGATTGTCCTGAACTACTATCTAAAATATCTCTCCGCACTCCTAGCCGGGCACTTAGAAATAGGGCACCCCTTCATGTACCTGGCTTTAAAACCAAATACAGGCGTAATTCCTATTTTATAAGGGTATGCGAAACTTTCAACACCCTGAATGCTGACATTGATATTGACCCCTTTTTCACGAATATAGATACTATAAGGAAGCAGGTTGTAGGGCGATTTTGTGATGACCAGGCTTAGCATTTTCTTCTTTTATTACAGTCTGGTTTATGTCAACATGTTTTCTACTGTACAATTTAGTATCTTCTTGTTTAATATCTTCTTTATGCTTAATATCAGTTCTAAATTCATATTATTATTATTGTCATTATCAGTGGTAACTTGTAAATGGCTCTAAGCTTCCTATTTTTGTTCACTACAAAATTATTGGCTGTAAGTTATCCTTAAGAAAATAAAATAAAATAAAATATTTTTTATTATTTACCAAAACTGTCTAATTTTGTAGTTGTATACCAGGGAGCGTACTTAATTGATGAATGACGTGATTCCCTGGTATAAACTACAAAATTAGGCATTTTTGGTAAATATTAAAAAAAAAGCATATATCCTGTGGTTTACGATCCCATCCCAGCTCGCGACGTGATGCTTGACAAGCATGCTTGATCGTTTAGAGAGCCCCTAAATGGTCATGTAATGTGCTGCTGCGCGATCTCGTAAATCTTGCGAGATTGCGTGTGATTTTGCGTGCAAGATATTGGTATTTCGAGATAGCAAAATTAGTGCAAGATCTTGGTATTTCGAGATCTCGGTATACCGAGATGGCATTCCCTAGTTGTAATATATGTGTAAGTGTGTGGCTTGTCATTGCATTCGATTGACGGAATTGAAATGCCATTCCGTTAATTTTATCCCAACAGAAAATGCTGACCCAGCCGGGAATCGAACTCGGAACCTTGCAATATAAGATCAGGCGATCTAGCCGTATGTTAATTATTATGTATATAAAACAACTGTTAAATTTTCAATATTTAATGAATGTTAAAAAAAATAAAAGTAGCAGTTTAAAGAAATAGAATAAAGGTATTTATGGCACAACATGTACAATATTATAAGTTAAAAAAAACATAATTAAAAACGACTATAGCAGCTGTACAAAAACCAAAATCAAAATATTGCACTGGGTTTAATTTTTTAAAAAACTAAATATTAATACAGTGCACAATCATAGCCCTTTTTAGCAGAGTTGAAATATCAATCTGAATTTCGACATATATAATTATTCGACATTATAGTTGAAAGAAAAAACGGAACCACAGAGTGCGGCTGCTTCGTACGTAGTTTGTTAAAAGTATTATTTTTTTTTCTTTTATTATGAACAAAGTACGGGACACATGCTTCATTGTGTCAAGGATGTCCCTTATGTCGCGCGTCCCACATGCATGGGCGTGCATGTACATCATGCATATGCACACGTGTGCATGTGCACATGCATGATTTTTTCGAGACAGTAATCGGGAGTGTTGTGAGCGGCTGTCGGATTGTCAAGGATGGAAGATCTTATTAAAAGCGTTATCAGTTTGTTATTGTTATTGTAAGTTTGTTTAAAGTATCCAACCTTTTTTTGTCTTAAACAATGTACAGGACACATGTTTCATTGTGTCAGGGATGTCCTTTATGTCGCGCGTGCTCATGCATGTGCGTGCATGTGCATTACGCACATGCACGATTTTTTCGAGACAGTAATTGGGAGTGTTGCGAGCGGCCGTCGGATTTTCGAGAGTGGAAGATTTTTTAAAAAATTGTATCAAATTTTACAAAAAGCTTGGTAATGCCCAGGTGAAAATCATTTGCAATATCCAACAGACGTTCGGGGACGAGGCCATGAGCATCTCACAGACAAAGGAGTTGTCACAGCAGCGGATAGCGAACCGTGATCTGGTAGGCTCTCAATAATTCAGTATTGACCAAGTGTGGATTTATGTCATGCGGGATCCCGCTTTGCTGGCATTCTATTAGTTCATTAGGCTTTCTGCTCCCAAGACACAGGAGTCAAGTTGAGAAGAGAAGTCGCTAAAAGGGACCGATTCGAACCAAGACATTATGCATATTGTGATGGCACAGTTAAACACCATTTTAGGAGTGTTTTACACTATGGTGGAAACACTACGAGCAGTCTGTGCATTACCAAGGGAATAAAAGTAAATTGATTTTGTATGAATTAGTATCATTTTGTCCACCAAAGGTTGGATACATTTTGAAGAGGGTTGTACTCTGTGCTCATTGGCTGTTAGGCAGGTTTCGATTTAAATTACCGCGACTCTTGTCTTCGTTGCAGCAATGCATTTGTCGCAAATTTCTAAAGTCGTTTCTGCACACATAACTCACTGTGTCCTGCTTAAAGTTCATGTTATCAGGGATCGGCGTTGACAATGTTTAAATTAGACAGTGGAAAGTTTGAAACCCTCGTCTTGATTGAAGTTTGGAGTTCATCTGTTTCAAATGCTTCCCTCATGCGGGAAGGAGAATTGTTCTTCTGAGAGCACAATCATCATCATCATTAGTCATCATCATCGTCAGCCGGAAGACGTCCACTGTTGGGCATAGGCCTCCCCCTTAGAATGCCTCGACGAACGGTCTTGAGCCGCCTCCATCCACCTACTTCCTGCGACCGTGGCAATGTCATCGGTCTATCCTGTTGGGGGCGTTCCACACTGCGTCTTTCAGTTCAGTCCAGTTGGCTACGAAGTTTTTCCTGGGATGTGTGGAATCGTGTTTTCTTCAGATTGAAGTCATGTCCTTGAAGATTATGCATGTGGTTCCGCTTCAAGTTTGAAGACAAATCGGGGCAATTATAGCATCCGTTCAGTATCTTAAATGTCTCAATGAGGTCACCCGATCCGACGATCCTTGAGTTGCAATTTGCAGAGTCTTTTTAAGTTTTCCACATTTTTAAAACTGATTCGCATCGTGGTCACTCTGCGCTGGACTTTCTTGAGGAGATCCTCGTCTTTCACAAAGTGAGGTAATATCTGGAATCTAAACTGCGTCTTTCATGGTGAGTTAAGTACTTCTCTGTTAACTAAATCAGAGCAGGTTCAAAATTGATTAACAGATTGTAGGTTTTGATGGTAAACTCTCGGGTTTTTCCTAGGATTTTAATCCCTTCCATATCATACGCGGATGACATTTTTTTTGACAGCAGATTATGAAACTTCAACTAGGTGTTCGTTCCACTGTCAAATACGTGCTCGCAGATTGCCGACTTTTCACGCTGGACATTTTCGCCTGCCTTCAAGTAAAAATAACAAATGGGGATTTTTACGTAAATGTTTAGTAGATGGTACCAGCGGCGTTATTTCTCTAAGGTGTGAAGTGAACGATGCACCACCAGAGCTGGCATCCGTACAAAAATGAGTATTGTAATATATAATATTACAATATATAATATAATAATATATTTACATATTACAATGTATAATACTATAGTAATATTATATATAATAAATTATTATGCAGGGTTATTCATTTCAGATGCAGAATATATTAAGAGGTGAAAGATGGACATATGTATATATCAATCACCTCATCCTAATACCATATTAAGCAAGCTCCTAAAATGTCTAGATAAATGTTTGAAATATTTTTAATACAATTTTTAATGAGATATACTTTGTGAATTATTTTAGCAAACTGTCACATTAAATGAGAAAAAATAATTAATTAAATAATAACATTTATTTTTGAATGATGTACTCCTAATACCGGTAAAACTAAGCAGGTAGAAATTAATGTATAGCAATGTTATAAAGAGTGTTATTCAAATTTTTATAAAAAATATTTCAAATCTTTTATGTTGCTATTTTTCGAGATATAAAATAAAACTCAATAAAGTCGGCGGGATTCATGCAATCTGATTTGTGGGTGACCATGTCTAATTTTGTGTGAGATGGGTTATCCATTTCTTGTCTAATGTGTGTTTCAGACATTCTTCAGATATTCTTTATAAATATTCTGTATCCAGGAATCACTCTGTATGTACCTGAGGTTAGGGGAGCTAAGGGGCCCTTGCTGAGTTGGCCACGAAGACCCATTCTGTTCAGGGTTGGTCACACTCACGGGTCAACACACATCCGACGGCCTCCACTCATGAAGTGCGAGCCTGGGTAGGACTCTGGCCCTAGGGTTAGTTTCCCCTAGGAATCAACCTTCTGGCGCTCCTGGACGGTCTGCGCACCGTGCGCCGTAAGCCAATCGATTGCGCACTCTGACTAACAGTCGGGGGAGTCTGGAAGCAGTACTGTTTCCTATAGAGCGGGGGTGGTTGCGGACCTTACGGCGACTGCTCTTGAAACGACCATCGGCTACCCGATCCTGGGTGAACAGCCGGGCAAAGGACGCCGTGGTCCGCGATAGATTCGGTATACACCGTTTCACCGCTTCGCAAGGGAGAGGACCGCGCAAGCGACCACGAACTCGTAACCAATCGAGAGACTGGAGTAATCTGGTCGCAATTGGAAGTAAGGGCGTGAGTGTAAGCCCTCTGGGTAACATTCCCGGCTATTTAGCGGTTAAGGCGTTGGCCTCTTACAGGTTTGTGGCGGAGCTTGACGGTGGACTGTTTTGTTCAAGTCTTCTGCGCTCACTCCAGGAGATAGAACGACTAATCGTTAAAACTTCCTGAGGTGACGGGCTCGCCCGTTGTAGTTGACAACTCTAGTTGTACCTGAGGTAGAGAACATGGCGATTAGACGGACTGGCAGCGTTGCTAGATGCCGGAATATCGGACTGGCAGCGTTGCTAGACGCCGGTCGAAATATTATTTAAAAAAACGAAAAATGCGTATTCCCTAGAATAATTAGCATTAAATATTAAGGTGTTAGATATTTTAACGTATGGGGTTATTTTTTTTGCTTTTTAACCGCATTTCGGCTGGTTAATGTGACAACACCGCACGTCGTTTAAACCGCCATTTTTCTTTCTTCTTCCTCGGGTACATTAATATTTTATCTAAGTTCTCTCTCACTCCCCATACGGATGATCGCTATTTTAAGCGGTTCGTCGTTCACTTCACACATAACAAGAGCAGCCGCGCTTCAACGGGAGGAAATGACGGTGAACATCCTCGCTGGTTACAAGAGGTAAGAATCCGTGTTTTCTTTCAACTATACATAGTGGTACTCGCTAAGAGACATTATTTTAGACTAAAATTAAAATTATTAATTAGTTATCTGGACCCGTAAATAACAATTTATTTGGAAACATTTTTTGTTTTTCAATTCTACGATCGAACTTAATACTTTAAACACTAGGAATTATTTACAGGAAGAAAATAAATATATTTAAAAGCGTTTTTATAATGAGCCAATTTTCGAAAGAAATTAAAGAATTTATACATTAGCAACAAACAATATGATTCTCTCGACTACGCGATCGTTACAACATTAAGGAACTATTTAAGAAAATTCTCTAAACGTACACAATAAATTATTCATTTAGTAAAATTACTTAGTGGGCTAGATTTAGTTAAAGTTCTGCGGACTAAGCACCATCTTTCGAGGAATGTGTAAATCTGCAACTATTGCGTTGGGATAAGTACTAATGCTTGTGCGAGGCGAGCGGGTGAAGAAGTCGACGGCTACCTAGCTAGACAATTTTCTATCGAGTTATGTTAACAGATCCTCTTCACTTTCGTCCGAGACTGAATTGATGCTGACGTCCGACTCTGGAAAGAAAAATAGGAAAGGTAAGTTTATTAAAAAAGAGGGAAAGTATCTATTTTGACCCTCCCCCCCCCCCCCCACCTGAGACGATTAGGACCATTTCCAGACTGAAGTCTGTCTGTCTGTTTGACTGTCTGTGTGTGTGTGTGTGTGAAATTTGGCATGCGGGCATCATTCAGTCATGGCAAGAGTTGAAAAGACAGTGGTTGAAATCGGTCCACAACAGGGCGCGCTAGTCATACTTCAGTATCGAAATATTGGACTTAGAGGCTTGAAATTCGGTACAGCGGTTGCTTGTTGGACCGAAATCACACTGTGAAAGTTTGGTTTGAATACCTCGTAGACAAGCGATACAAATAATATTTAAAGTCCACCGTATTAAAGAAAATACCTGTACTACATATATAATTTTTCGAAAAATACCGTTTTAATACCACGTAAAATACTACAAATATACTACGAATTGGCATGCAGGGGAAGGTTGGGTTAACGCGCAGGGGAAAGCTTGTCTACTTGCCTCGAAATTCTTGGGGTGACAACAGATTTTCAAAAAATAGTCGACGAATGACTTATCCAGTATATATGGTATTTATTTTTTTTATTTGTTGTGTGGGGCTTCTCTAAGGTCTTTATGAGCCTTGTAACACTGCGACCATTGCTGACCAGTGTTAGCCACCTACTATAGTTCTGCGCTAAGCCTCGTGTCATTTAAGAACCGCAACAGGCTTTTGGCGCCAGATTGTTTTACCTCCTCAGGTTGGAGGTACTGACCACCTAAGTGGATGTATCTTTTATGCATCAGTGGGCCACACTCGCACATGAGGTGCAGGGGAATTTCCTCTGCCCCTTAGCAGAACCTGCACATTTTTGTGTCTCAGAGCTTTTGGTTGCACATGTGTTTGTTGAGGCCACAATTCCCTGTGAGCGCCCTCACCATTATGCGTAGATTGTTTCTATTTAGCGATAAGGCCTCACGGGCCGTCTTAGGGTCGTAGGCCTTAATTAGCGCTTTGGATTGATTCAACCCTGGCGTATTGTTCCAGTGGTTGACGGATTGTTCTAAACATATTTGTTTGAGAATGAGGTTTTCAAGGCTTGTTGGTACGCCACGTTCAGGGCCGTAAATTACATATTAAATTTAATATGTTATTTTTACTGACACAACCGTGGCACTCCAATAAGACTCAGGAAGTGAACTTGCCTTATCACAGGAGTGCCTAGCAAGGCGGGCTCGGTTTCACGTTACTTGGCACATTAGGAATAATTTAATGCACTTTAACATATAATTTATGCACAATTTGGCCTGGGGACAGACAGATGTATGCCTAAATTTAGAAGCATATAGCGGTATTTTCTGGATTGTACATTATATTTCTTTTGTGCTATTGCGTTTGAATGTTTATGTAACGAATAAATAAATAAATAAACGTTCCCTCTGCTCCTGTTTTAGCAAGTTCGTCGGCTTATATATTATAATAAAAAATAAATAATATATGGTATACTAATTTTCAAGATATTAAAGTTTAATTTCAGGTATGTACAATATAAAGTATCAGTGAAATGTATGCGTTTTAGAGTAGATAATGCGTAGTTTAGTATTTTAATGGTCGGAACTATGCGCCTCGAGCAGACATTAAGAATATTAGGAGCTAAATGTTTCTATGGATGTGTTTCTCACATATGTGAGATCCAACGCTATCCAAACTCGATAGTCTAGCTTGACTATTCCACATCGCTTTTTAGAAAGAATCATTTATCAAAGAATGGCATGGGGTGAAATCCCGTTGAAAAATTCCCTCGTTGAAAGGACCTTGTAATCATATGGTTTCATATAGAGCTCCCGTAATCATATGGTTTGATATGATGTCAATATATTGGTCCGAATTCATCGTCCCAGTGACTGGCGCGAGTGATCCAGTGCCATGATAGGAGAATCAACCCCAATGGTATATCATTCCTAAGAGGGAATTTTCCAACACGATCTCGCCCCATGCCATTCTTCGAAAAAAGTGAAACGGGCGAACCCGTCACCTCAGGAATTTTTAACGATTGTACGTTTTATCTCCCGTGAAGAGAGCGTAGAAGACTTGGACAAAACAGTCCACCGTCAAGCTCCGCCACATGCTCGTAAGAGGCCGACGACTTATCCGCGAGATAACCAGGTATGTTCCCAGCGGGCTTACACTCACGCCTCTAATTCCAATTGCGACCAGATTACTCCGGTCTCTCGATTGGTTACGAGTTTGAGGTGGCTTGCGCAGTCCTCTCCCTTACGAAGCGGTGAAACGGTGTGTACCGAATCTATCGCGGACTACGGCATCCTTTGCCCGGTTGTTCACGCAGGATCGGGTAGCCGATGGTCGTTTCAAGAGCAGTCGCCGTAAGGTCCGCAACCACCCCCGCTCTATCGGAAACAGTACTGCTTCCAGACTCCCCCGACTGTTAGTCAGAGTGCACAATCGATTGGCTTACGCCGCACGGTGCGCAGACCGTCCAGGAGCGCCAGAAGTTTGACTCCTAGGGGAAACTAGCCCTAAGGCCAGAGTCCTGCCCGGACTCGCACTTCATGCGCGTGGAGGCCGCCGGATGGGTGTTGACCCTTGAGTGTGACCAACCCTGAACAGAATGAGTATTCGTGGCCAACTCAGCAAGGGCACATTAGCTCCCAGTTTTTCACACAGAACCAAATTACTATACTTGAATGGACTCAGCCCGAACGAACACCTCTGGGCCATTTACAAAAACCGGCTCTCCAAGATGGATTGTACAACGAAAACCGACATGACCAGTGCAGTAATTCAAGTCTGGTTTCAGGATGATGAACTGAAAGGAAGCTGCCAAAACCTGGTAAATTCTATGCCTACAAGAGTAAAAGGTGTTATCAACGCAAAAGGAGGACACGTTCTATATTGAAACTAACAATCTATAACTACCAGTACTGTTTTTGTATGTTTATGTCCGTCCAATGAAGCACTTTTCGTAAAAAATACTCTTTTTCCATTCGCACGTTACTGTCACTTTTAGGCGTAGCGTAGTGCTGGGGAGGGACTTCAAAAGTACGAGGAGAGCGAACCATTCGCGGCGGTACGAACAATGGCAACTTCCCTACCAAATGACAATGTTATTCTGTATGCCTATGTTTATGGAATGTCCGCCTAAGCACAAGCTTTGCTTAGTTGGGCGACATCGGAAAGAGGCCATCATTTAATAAATGAGTTTAATTTCTTGCTGTGTTTTAATTATAAGATATTTTAATTGAAGTTTCTTAATTGTAATTTGTAATATTTTTGTGAATTTCCTAAATTAAATTACCTACATTAAAATGAAATTATTTTGTGCAATAATATCGTCAGCCGTCGACCGTCCAGCGGTCTACCAGTGAGCTCATACAAAAAAAGTCCTAGCGGTAGTAGAGGTATCTGATAAAACGTCTTTGGACGCCTTCTACCCTATTTTTATAAACAGGCCGCGCCAAATTTCTTGGTCCCTCGCCCACAGGGTCATATCACACTTATTGCATTTATTCAACGGATAGAAAAGGGATAGAAATCCTAACCCTATAAAGGTGTCTATCCCTTTTTAGTTTCCGTGCATTGGTGTTCAATAAATGCGATAAGTGTGTTCTGACCATGTGGGCGAGGGACCGAGAAATTTGGCGCGGGATACACACTGTTTTGCGGATTCGAAGTTTGAGATGTGAACTCTAAAGTGCTTCAGATTAGGGAATACGATCTCGGTATACCGAGATCTCGAAATACCAAGATCTCGCACTGATTTTGCAAGATTGATCCTGCATGCAAAATGACGCGCGATCTCGCATGATTTGCAAAATTTTCATGACATAATCGAAATGACCATTTTTCTCAAACGAATAGTGGACTTGCTCGTCCGTCTACATCTGCAGAGGCAGTTGTTATAGTAGACCCAATGAACGAAAGTGATGATGATGTTAACTTGCCTCTATGTTTAGCAGCCCGCAACCGGAAACATCTCTCTCTCTCTCTCTCTCTCTCTGTCTCTTAATGAGGCATCTCTCTCTCTCTCTCTCTCTCCCTCTCTCTCTCTTAATGAGATGGTTTTGAAAGCCTGTTCATAAGAACGTGCAACTGGTTCGTCCATTGAATTGATAAACTTATCAGATAAGAAATTACGCTACTCCGGTCCTACGTTTTATAACTCCGCGTGCTAGGAGCGTTCAGACAGACTATATATCTAACTATTTTATAATTTCTTTGATTCAAGTGGGACAAAATCACAATAGCTGCAGTTTGTCTACCGCTGTCTGTTATCTATGGTATCTACAAAATGGTTATTTTCTGCCGCTGGATATCTGACACGCAGCATAAATCGATTAGCTGACGAAACTCTAGATGTGTTGTGTTTTTTTAAGAAGTTACTTCCAAAATGATTCCTATTTTTTTTAAATAAATGATTAAACACATATTCATTATTTCGCGCGTACGACGTAATTTTACCAAGTTGCAATAGAAATAATAAAAATATTTATAAATGTAAAAAAAACTGAAATCTGCGAGATCTCGCAAAATATCGAGATTACATTACATTACATTTTCGTCGTGTCCAATTGACGGCTAAAGACCGCTCTATGACGTGTCAAAATAATTGGGTTATGTAGTAAGTTTCGTTACTACTCTTTACTGAACATACATAGGTATTCAAGGATTAACTACTAGATTGTCAAACTACAAATATAAATAATCAAAATAGAAGCCTAATATTTCAAGTAGTTAGTAATTCGAAAAGATACGTAGTAAAATTATGTATAGTAATATTCAAATTGTCAGTAAAATGTTAATTAATCAAATTAAATCTATGTTATGCATTTTAAACTAAAAGTACAGATATAAGACCATATAAAATAATCAGACAGTAAGGCTCTACTTTTTAAGTAATTTAAATGGGCACAATGTTTGAAAAATCACGGCCCTCAAATTCGGCCAGATTATAGAAAGGGTGGCCTATCAGCATCTCCTTGATGTTTTTTTTTAATTTTATGTCCTCCAGCTGTTTAAATTTTGTAGGGAGTAGATTATAGAATTTAATGCTAAGGTACAAGTAGCTTTTCTGTACTTAAGCCAGATCTTGCGAGATTGGATTTTTAAATATTGCAAATACCAAGATTGAAGATTTTGATGCAAGATCGCATTCACTACTACGGATATAAGAGAAGTAAAGCGTTTTGAAGATATTCGACAACGGTTTATATATTCTGCTCACAAAACGCGCAGTCCTCATTGATGCGTCGGTCAAACCATAAACTTACCCATAGAGGAGGAGGAGGAGGGGGCGCGGTCGTCGCGGCGGCACGGCCCGGCGTGCTTGGTGTCGATGACGTAGCCCGTGGCGCAGGCGTCGCGCAGCATGTGGCACCACGAGGGGTACGTGCGCGCGTTGGTCGCGCACAGCGCGCGCGGCGCCGCGCTCGCCGCGCCGCCCGCGCGCGGGCAGCGGCGGCCGCACGTCACGCAGCGCGCGCCGCCGTCCGCCGCCGCCAGGCACGTCTGCCGCGGCAGGCAGACCACGCTGCCGCACCGAGCCGACTCTGCAAACAAACACTCAACATTAGATATTCATCCTCTAGGCTCTATACCCAATCATATATACCCAAAGCGGCGCATTCTCGAGTGGCAGTTGGGCGGTGGTGTCGACTACAATGGTCAAACCCGCCACCCCAGGCTGGTATTACCACAGTATACCCCAGCCAGTAGCTTCTTCTCTTCTTCTTTTTTTTTATTTGATGGCTCCACCCAAAGAGGGTGATTACTGCCAAGCGTGCCGTTAAAATAGGAGGAAACTTTTTTGTATTAGTGGACGTCACTGAAACAATTAAGACATCACTCCGTCGGGAACACAAAATCGAATAATAATAGATATAGTAAAATACATATATACGTTTAACACACAAACACTCTATGGAGGAATATTCATTAATTATTATTAAAGGGACATACTGTTGAGTTTAATAAATTTACAGATGATTTTGTAGACGGTGGGGGAGTTGAGAGATAATAAAAAGTCTATACTAATAGTGAGCTGAATTTTGAGATTTAAGAGGTCCGAAGTGAAGTTAGGATAGTTATTAACGATGGGACAATTAAAGAAGAGATGGTCCAGAGTGCAAAACGCATGACCGCAGTCGCACTGAGGAGAAGGGAGGACATGTATTCGGTTGAGGTGAGCGGGAGTGCAGCAATGACCGATGCGCATCCTGCAGAGGGTGGAGATTTTCTTACGGGTGAAAGGTAGGTGGTGGAACCAGGGTTTGGTCCCTATTTCTGTCTGGAAGGAAGTAGCTTCTCTTAGAAAAAATGAAGTCAAAGCGAATACGTCAGGAGTCGTAAGGGCTCGGATATGGTTGCCAGATGTCCCGCTACTCGGCCTGCACTGCTGACCTCCTTTTTAACTGCCCATTTAATAACAATTATCTTAATTTCATCTCGGACCTTACAGCCCTCAAAATTCAACTCTCACTGTGTGTGGACCATCTCCTCTCCCTTAACTCTCCAAAAGTCCTTAAAATCCTCTGTAAATTTATCTCCCTCAACCACATTTCCCTTTAGTAACAATATTCCATTCCATAATATACTAGTTTCTACTGTTTCCTTTATTGTAAGTTTTAAGTCTGTTTGTTTCAGTGCTGTCCTACTAACAATAAAGTTCCCAAATTAAAAAAATAAGTAACCACCTGGCAGAAATCACCCTCATTGGGTGGATTGCCTAAAGGAAAAAAAAGAAGAAGAAAACATGTCATCGGCCAGAAATATTGTATTTCATGTAGTTATAATATTTTTGTAGCGCTGTATATTTTCCTTATTTTCTCAGTTATAAATCTTTTCCATTCACTAGAGCCGATCATTAAATGCACAAAAAAATCAATCTGGCTTATTTACAGTGGATCGAAGCTAGTCTGACGGGAATATTTCAACCATTACAAAACTTTAAAAAATCGACGTGATTCACAAATACGTTGCCCTTATTTTTACACATTCAAAACTTATAATACAAATTGATATTATCACAGTTTACCATTTGAAAGAAGTCTAGGCACTTTAAGAAATTGCGGAATGCTTCTGGCGAGGTCTAGAAATTAGACAAAAATACAAAGTCATTGCTCTCATTTTCCCTGTCTTGACATTTTTGTATATGCTCCTATAATTCCTATATTGATCCTATAATTCCTTTAATTCCTATATAAATATTGATCCTATAATTCAACGAAAAAATAACATTTGGCTGATGTTTATAATAAGTAATGCCTCGCCAGACTCTACTGAATGTGCGCGTTTTATGCGCGTAATTAATTTAGTGCATATTAGACTCTTTTGATGGGCGTAAAGTGACGAGTCTGGCAAGGCATTGGTGATCGCATATCACAGCCAGATGTTATCCTAAGCTATCTTTATAATGTTAAGTATCATCTGACCAACTTTCAAGACTGCAAAAAAAGGACCACCATTTTGTTCGGTTTTTTAGGTGCCAGAGACGTTTGCAGTCCTATAGATCAGCCAGATATTTTTTCTAATCAATCTTGAATTCGACCTGACAGTGAAACGATTTTCATTAGTGCTAAAAAAGTGCAGCACATTTTTATTTTCAAAAACATTTTACAGCTTAATACTATTATTAAACTTCTGGGGGTTGAGCAGTAAATTCCGGAATAGCAACCGGTTGTAGTAGGTTTAGGACAGCTGTTTTGACACACGCGAGCGTTCATCTTACCAACCATTCATCCCCCTTCTAAGCCATGGAATTTGAGATACGGAAATCGTGGTTTTAGATATTTTTTCTAGGAAGGAGCTGATTATTTTCCTGGGGAGACCAAGATCTTTAAAGAGGCGAAACAAAGGTTTAGCTGGGAAGCCATGAGGCGTCAACTTCACAAGTTGAACAGTGAAGCCTTTCCGGGTGTCGGAATTTGCGAGATCATGTTTATTTAATGTATACTCGTGGTCTTTTGGGATATTTAATTCCCATGGAACATCTTCCGGGACAGGGAGTAAAAAGTTATAACTGAACGGGTTCGGCGCGCGCGAATTTTTAAATCCGCCGTGCACACAAAAGTCACTGTATCTCGTGTTATGTCCTTGCGCTCGGCAATAGGCATGAAAAAAATTTTAAGTAGCAGAGAGTTTGAAACCTTCGTCTCTATTGAAGTACGGAGTTCTTATTTCAATCGCTTTTTGTCTCACCGGAGAAGTAAAATTATCCTTATGATAGCACAATGGGATTTTAAAACTGCACCCAGTGATTAATACCTACCGCTATCCAATATGTATTCGCAAATCGCTGATCCTCGTGGAACTGGACGATGGGTTTTCCCGTCGATTCGGCAAATATCAGCTGTTACCGCGCGATAGAAGTAAATACGAGTATGTAAGTATGTGTATGTGTATTTGTATACGTAAAATAATATATACGTAAGAGTATAGATACGTAAAAGAGTACAGAAGAGAAATGTAACGGAATGGCGAGTGTCTTATCCCGGTTTGATCGAAGTCAAAGACTGTAACCTCCTAAAGGGTGGAGTTTCTACTTGAGATAGGAGGGCGAAGTGGGATTATTAAGGATGTTGTAGAGTAGAGACAACGTATGCAAATTTCTTCGATCGCGAATTCAAATTCAAAATTCAAATTCAAAATTCTTTATTTATCTATAATATTACATGTATTTTTAAAATTCAAAGCAACTAGGCCTCGCCTGTACTTAGGTAGGCTTAATATTAAAAAAGGTATAGTGGTTTTCGTAACTTGCTGTAATACATCTTTGTATATTATTATGTTACATTTGAGAAGATAGATATGTCTCCAAAATAAGAAAGCGTAATAACAATTAATTTAGGTATATACATATAAATATATAGGTACTTTATATACATAAATATATATACATAATACAAATATATATACATAAATAAATATATACTTTATAGATAAATATAAAATAATACTAAAATATCTCACAAATCGTGCTCTATTTTAGTTTATATGTTATTAATGTCTCCGTTTCCTATCGACCCATAGTCAAAAGTGACTTAGTTAGGTTAATAAGAAGCCACTGAAGTTCTCACGAAAGCAGCTAACGTGATCGAAATTTCGCAATATACCTTAGGCAGATATTTTGCAGACGCATTAAATGCGTTTAATGGTAATGTTTTAGACGTAAGTGAAGCCTATGATTAGATTCGACTAAAGAAACGCAGTAAGCAAATCGTTTATAGCTAAAACGCCCAGAGGCAGACAATTTATTGGTGTTTACTAGTAGTCTGATGCCAAAATTTGTCTGTCGGAGGTAAAAGCCGAGCCGGCCGCGGCAAGCAAACAGCGCTCCCGATAGTCCGCCGTGTAAACAGTTGTCTAGGGGCTGTCGCGTCGTCGATCGTGTTTACCGGGGCCGCGGCAATTATTACGGGGCGTCTAGACAAATTGCATTGGATGTTTGCGTCGGCCCGGCCATTCCACGGCAAGCAGCAGCGCGCTGCCAGATGGCTTCCACTGCATCCGACTCTGTTGATTTATTTATCGCTTGAAGGTGTATGCAGTTTCTCAAGAGGAGTAACTAAATGCGTTGGCGGTGATCGCACCTCAAATAGCGTCGGTGCGTGCAACGGCGCGCTCTAAAATTGCTCGTAGCTACTATCTATAGCTGAGGTGATATCAGCCTATTACGCGCTAGTTCAAATTAAAATTTAATTTCAAAGTAGAATGCTACTATTTGTTTGAGCCCTGGGCCCACTAGTCAATAACCTCGAGAGTGGCATATATATTTAGGCATATTTTAGCCTCACGTCTAACACAGTATACCCCAGACAGTAGCTTCTCTTAGAAAAAAATGAAATCAAAACAATACGACACGAGTCGTAAGGGCTCGTATTTGCTAGCCAGATGTTTCACTACTCGGCCTACGCCGATGTCCGAATGCTCGAACATGTCACCATCCTTTACCTGGCCGTACATCCTTTACCTGGCCGTAATGCTAAATGTTCGCGTTCGTCGGGACGGACCCCTTTGCCCACATTCCTCGCACCCTTTTCCCGCGTTGCCTTGTAGCTCGTGAGTAAAGCTACTGGTTGGTATACTGTGCCTCTAATTTGAGTATTTTTTACTTTTCCTTTGAAGTGGATTATTTAACAATTGTTAATCATTTACTTAATTATTAATACGTTAAATTTGGGGTGTGCTCAGTAAATAAATTATATAAAATAAATGAACAATGTATTTTAGAACCTTTATTAGAAAATCAAAATTACAAAATTAGTAACAATTTGTGCACAAAACTTGTGTGACCGAATGTCGTTTGCAAACAAAATTTTTACATATTTTACAGACCAAGCCTTGTTTAGTTGTCAGTTTTTTGGCAAAGCTGACATCGGCTTCGTTTAGCACCCGTCGCCCTGTTGTCTGCCGTTGACGTTGTAGCTGGAGTTTCTACTTTTGCTTGTATTCGTACTGCAATGTCTCTCAAATAAGACGGTCGGGGGAGGTGTGAGCGTTTTTGAATAAATGGCGTCACTTACTTGTGACCGAGATTTTCTAAAAAAAATCGACACTTTGCCAAACACCCCTTTTTCCATTCGGAATTCACGTTGGTGAACAAAATGAAGGCGTTGTATGCTGATATGTCAACGATGTTTGTGAAAACAACCTGGGGCCAGCGTTTAATTTTTATTTTGCTGGTGTAACCGGCAACTGATTTGTCCAGTGTGTCAACTGCTTCCTTGTTCTTATTACAGTCGAGAATTATTTTTGGTTTTTTCCGCGGACCTTGTTCAATTTCCTTGCATTTATGGAAGGTACTGAGAAGAATTACGCATGCATTTTTCTTTCTAATGTAAGCGACGAGTGTTGTGGTCTCTTCAAAAGCAAATGTAGAAGAAAATACTGGTTTTCCTTTGGTATCCAGTAGCTGTGGAGGAATGCTGGCCTTATTTTTCCTCAAGGTTCCAACCAATGTGATGTTTCTTCTTAGTAGCATTTTACCTAGTTTATGGGACGTAAAAAAGTTGTCAGTCATCAGGTTATGCCCTTTCAATCCAGTCGTTAAATCTAATACCACTCGTAGTCCTTGGTTTCATTCAGGTGCTTCGCCTGGTTGTTTTCCGGTATATACTTATATAGCCCACGCGTAACTTGTCACAGCGTCGCATAAAACCCAAAATTTTATTCCATACTTCGCATGTTCTGATGGCATATACTGTCTAAATGGACATTTTCCTCTGAAGGACACGAGTTGCTCATCAATAGTTATATTCTATGATGGATTAAATAATTTGGGTAAAATCTCTGTCCACTGGTCCCACAGTTCACGAATCGGATCAAACTTGTCCTTCGCTCTTCTCTCGGTTCGGGTGTCTCTGCTGTCAAATTACTCTGCTAATTTTTTTGAAAAACTTCAGAGACATTGTCGCTCTAAATATTGGTCTCCCATTTTCAGCATGCCACAAACTCTCAGTAGATTCATTGTGCGATCGATAGACGCCGGCCAGCAATAGAACCCCTATGTATGCTCTCTAGTCAGTCTCATCTAAATCAGTCCATTCTTCTTTGTAAACACGGCGACCCTCGGAGTTCGTGTGAAGTAAAATAATGCGTACAATATTAGGCGGAAAAAAGAGATCGTTGAGCATAAACTAGAGAGGTTACACTAAAATGTATTGCCACAACCATGTGAGTTGAGTGTAAACTAGAGGTTACACTAAAAGTTATTGCAATAACCACAGACCACACGTGGTATTTGGTTATTACAATAACAATGTGAAGTGTAAATAAAATAACATACTAAAATGTATGCCGGGTCAGTGTTGACCCAAAGGACGTTTAAGAGCCCTATCACATATTTTTTCCAGAAAGGCAAGAAAAGTGGATTTTTGGCGTTCTAATTCCAAGAAATGAAGAGATTTCTACAAACTTTAATTACTGAATTACCTGGACCATTTCTTGATGTTGACCATAGCGGCCTTTAATTTTAGATATAACGAATATTATTTACTTATTCAGCCCATTTTCCGAAAGTCGTTATTCGTAAAACGCTCGGAAGGCAAACTTTGAGCTCCTTAATACAGTAATATCACTACAACGAAAACCGTATACTATTTTTTTTTATGTCCGTCATGTATTCTTGATGTACACTACGGCTTTATTTTTTGGTTTTTTGACCACATATCCAAGGTATACATTACTTACAATTACACAAAATTAAAAAAAAATCTTCCTGTATCATTCTAATTTTCTCAGAAATAAAATAAGATTCTTATATAATACTTATACTATATTAAAGTTCACTCTTTTAGCAATACGACATAATATAAATTATTGTCATTAGAAAGGAGAAAACACTGCAAAAAACAATTAGAAATTGTGTATATATTTGCTTGCGCAAGAGAAGAGCGCTCAGTGCCGCGGTTTTCTCCCAGGGTTGAATAGATATTTATTTATTTATGTATTTATTTATCCTATCTTTTATAGTTACATCCAAAAAAAAATGCGTTCATTTTTTCAACTCATTTTAAAAGAATACCTACGCTATTTTGTAATAAGGCTCTTAAGTAAAAAAAAGTATAGACAAAAATGTAAACTAGTACTCGGTTCGAATTTGCCTAAAATGTGTTTATTTGGTTAATTTATGAAAAGTCATAAAATATTTTTAAAAATAGATATAAACTTCCTGAGATATTACACTTTTTGTCATAATTTGGGTCAAAAAAGACCCGAGGGCCGTATTAAGGTTAATTAGAGTTTATCCAGTGAAAAAACTTTCCTGAAAATGAGGACTGGGGATGCATTTATTATGACTTCCTATGGACCGTTCTAAGTATGAGGATGCTTGGTTCAGGTGCATACATTGTGGCGTATTCTCGAGGTAGCTTGGCACATGCGAATACGCAGCACACCTGCGAAGTGATACCAGTTTGATGTCATTACTTGCGTATAATGTCGAAATTCTCAGGGTATAGACTCAATCTTATATCAAAAAATAGACATTCTCGTGAATAATTCATATTGTCAACTTTCGACGCAAGCATTATCGCAGGTGTTTCTAAGAACACCAATAACTTCATAAATAAGATAAAAACGAATTCACCGCGTGAAGCTTGTACCATCCGATTTAATTGATATTATAAAAGGCTACGATATCATATATCATACCACCATATCACCTTACATTATGGTTAATAAACCTTGGTAGGAGAGAGACGGAGAAAACATTCATTTTGTTACAATTATAAAATAAATAAATATATTTATTTTCTGTATATTTCATATACGTATTTTTACTGTTATATATTATTAGTTATTGTTATAAATGATTATTATTGCTATTATATATTATTATTATTATTATACATTATTATTTAGTATTACTTGTTCTAATATTATTTTGGTGTAGTGAGAATTTCATTTTAACTTGATTTGATTCAAATTTTATTTTTTTATTTTGGAAGTTATGTAGTTTATAATCATTTATATTGGTGTTCTCCTTAGAACAGGCTCTGCCTAGTTAGGAGCAACAAACGGTGTAATTTTTTTGTGGACCAATAAATAAATAAATTTATTCATTTATTTATTGGTCCACACATTTTTTTTACACCGTTAGCACTTAACCTAGATTGTGTTGCTCCTAACTAGGCAGAGCCTGTTCTTTTTTTTTTTTTTTTTTTTTTTTTTTTCTCTTTATTTGAAAAAACAACAGATTTACATCAGTCTTACGTACTAGAGATAATATTACATTAAGTTATTTGATATAAATCTAAAAACGTTTTCTACTTATTGATAATTTACCTATTTTGTTATACTATTCTAATAACTTAAATATTTTATTTTAATTTACGTTTGGTGTTTTTTTTTTTTTTTAGTCCGTTATTTTTGCAGAGGCGAGTTGCTTGAATTGTGATTTACTTAGAAGCATACCATCAAAGAAATTTACGATTTTCACATATGAGTGCATTACACGGGGCACCGGCGAGAATAGAGCGTTATTGGCTGAACTCATGCGGCGGGCGGAAGACATCACAACGACGAGTTCTGTGGATCGACGGAACGTTCAGCGGGAAACAACTGAGCAGATCAGGGCAGTCGAGTTTATGGGTAAAGAGTGAATTAATGAGGAGAAGATCTGTAAGAGTACGTCTCGTCTTCAGAGATTGACATTTAAAAAAGTGAGTTGGTGCGTTGTAATCGGCGAATTCTATTTCGTGAAAGAATTTAAAACGCATCCACCTCAGAACCGTTTTCTGAACTCTTTCAATGTCTGAAACATATTGTTCGTAACATGGATTCCAAATCACACTGCCAAGCTCCAGTCTACTCCGGACAAGCGATGTAAACAGGAGCATAACAACGCGGAAATCCTTGAAAGGCTTCGTTACCCTCCAAATGAATCCCAGCAACTGGTAACATTTTGAAGTCATTAGCTCGATATGAGTATTGAAGTTAAGTTTACTATTGAAGTTAAGTTATGTTATACCCAAGTCAGTGAATTCAGAAACTCTTTCCAGTTTATGCGCGTTAATATCATATTGGTAATGTGTAGGCCGATGAGATCTAGAAAAAGACATGGTTTTGCATTTATTTAGGTTTAAGTACAGTTTATTTGTTACGCAATATTCTTGTAAATTTATTAGCTCGGCTTGAATATCATAGCAGTCATCAGCAGAAGCAATCGTGTTGAAAATTTTAAGGTCATCAGCATAAAGTAAGAATTGCGATTTCCTGAAACATTTTCCGATGTCGTTGATAAACAGCGTGAATAAAACAGGCCCTAAATGGCTTCCCTGTGGCACACCGGAGGTGACGTCGATGGCTTTAGACAAATGTCCGTTTACTTGGACTAATTGGGATCGATTCGATAAGTATGATTCCATCCATCGTATCAAAGAACCGTGAATGCCTAAACGGTATAACTTCTGCAAGAGCAAAGAGGTATTCACTTTGTCGAAAGCCTTTGAAAAATCAGTAAATATCACGTCCTATGTATTGGTGTTCTATGGAGAACACCAATACAAATGATTATAAACTACATACTTCCAAAATAAAAATAACAAATTTGAATCAAATCAAGTTAAAGTGAAATTCTCACTACACCAAATAATATTAGAAATATAAACAAGTAATATATTAGACCTAAATAATAATGTATAATAATAATAATAATAATATATAATATCAATAATAAATAATCATTTATAATAATAACTAATAATATATAACAATTAGTAAAAATACGTATATAAAATATATAGAAAATAAATATATTTATTTATTTTAAAATTGTGATGAATTTTTTCTCCGTCTCTCTCCTACCAAGGCTTATTAACCAACTAAAAATAAATAAAATAAAAGCGAAACAAATATTTTTTAAAGACCGCTATATCAAATATTTAAATTTGCAGCGACGCGCGTTTGATATCGCGTGATGTACGTTAAATCTTCATTGCTTTGAGTCTCTAGCTTAGAGAATTTTACGGCGAAGTGCGTTTGCAATTCTATTTTTAAATTGAATGGGATGACGTCCTTGGATAAGTGCCGGGAAAGTCTTGGAGTAACACAACCGATTTTTAAAAAATATTTTGATAGTTTATATGATCTGCTTTCAGCAATTCACGCTTATTTTTAATTATTTTATTCAGTTATGATACTGAACCCATTAGATTTTCTATTTGTCTTTAAAATAGATAAAATACTTAAACTAGTATCATGCAAAAAGCTTGTAATAACTACCTGTTACTTTCAGTAGCTTGTATAATACTACTTATAGTAAATATATTGTGACACGTCCGAGAGCGGTAAATTCGAGAGCGGTTAATTGGATACGAATGTAAATTATATTGTTTACTGGGACGGTAGAATCCTAATAAAGCTTAGAATTTACTAATTATTATTAGTAATTATCCAAACTTACAACTACTATATTTGTAGTTGTAAGTTTGGATAAATAAATTAAATGAAATAATATCATTCGCTCGCAATTGCACACATGCACCGAGCGTGTGGCGTGAGTGGGTGTCGGACGAGTCCGCCGTCCGCACAGACAGACAGACACGTCTGGCCGCCCGCAGTCGGCCGCGGTCAGGCATCGCTCGCTCCGCTGCTTCCGTCTTAGCCCGCAGACGCAGCCACCAGACGGTTGACTCATAACTTGACATTCAATCGTTCAGCGATCGACAACCCAGTTCCACGACGAAATGTATTACAGTATACATTCTTCTTCTTCTTGCAGTTTCTATTTCATCGGAGGTTGACCTAACCTTGGGAGATTTGCAGATTCTCCGGACACCGTCATTACTCTTTCTTTTTTTCTACTGCTGAATATTTGGGGAGCGCAATATATTACATTACATTATTTATTTATTTCTCAAGAAAACATACAACGTTGCTTTAAATAATTTTACATATATGATCGTAACAACAAATATAAGGCCGTCTACTTGTTGTCAACGTCTTACAATAAACGTTCAGCAATTTTAATTGAATTTACTAAATTTAAGTTACCTATCTAAAAGTGGCGGATCGTTAGAAGTAGGGATTGAAAGGGATGGTCTGTATTTTATACATACACACATACATACGTATATACATACATTTATATACCCATACATACATACATACATACATAAATACATATATAAATTAAATACATACATACATAAATAAAATAAATACATTATATTTGTATCTAATTGGCGAATATACTGCTCTTGGACGTATCGTAATATACTAATATATTAAGTAAGTAATATTCAAGCTACTGTAAGTAACAGGTATTTATTACGGGTAAAGCCTGTAAGATACTAGTTTGAGTATCTTGCCTATTTTAAAGACAAATATAAAATCTAATTTGTCTAAGGATCATATGATAATCGTAATCGTAATAATGTAAAATAATCGCGAATTCTTACATATATCATATATAGATTCAAAATATTAAAAATAACTTTTACTAAAATACTAAGAAAAAGAACGAAATAATAGTATCTAAATATGTTAAAAATAATCGAAACGTCTATAAAACCAACATGTACTTATGCGGTTTTCCAATTACTGTTGCTTTATTGCCGGGTACTCCAATTACTGTTGCTTTATTTCTGCTTATTGCTTTATTGCTTTCCAATTACTGTTGCTTTATTGCCGGTACTCCAATATGAAAGCAATATTGCCAGAGAATTAATCCATAAATAGATAAGTATTCATGGATTAAATAATCTTGGATGAGCCTCAATATAATATAGGTTAACATCTTGAGAGTAACATGTTGATTTTACAAGCTTTTTCATAATACTAGTTTGAGTATCTTACTTATTTTAAAGACAAATAGAAAATCTACTTAGTATAGTACCGTAACTGATTAAATAATCAACAATTATCGTGATTTTTTAGAATGACTTCATATAAACCGACAAAATAATTTAAAAACTCGACATATCTTGACGTATCTAAAAATGTCAAAAACAATAAAAAAAAGCAATATAATAATAGACAGCAGATTTCTTTGCTGCCGTTTAGTAAAGATGCCATAACTTTCATTAGCCACGAAATTGCCCTTTTAAGAAGAATATTTCTAAGGTCCAATAGAGTTTCGGACATTTTTACGCAGGAAATAGTCGAAATTTTGAAAACAAAATGACCGAACTGGAGAAGAGTCGATCCATAATCAGTAATAGACCTAATGTCGATAAAACGATTATATTCGCAGTAATAGAACTAGTATTAAATGGAGTGGGGCTCGTATCTAGTCCTCGATGTCACCTGGATCTATAACGGATCGGATCTTTTGTAACTACCCACTTTGTGTTTGGGTCAGTGGTCTGTATAGTAGCCCGGTACTGCTTACCAGTCAATACAATTCACTAACCTTCAAGTTGGGCAGATCGCTGGGTTCGAGAAAGGCTCATCCCAGTAAACTGTGTCTTTTAGCGGCGAGGCCTGGGAAACCACCAACGATGTGTATGCTGTCTTCAGGATCTTCGCCACATATTCGGCAGTCCTTGTTCTCGATCAAGCCAAGGTTGAATAGTTGTACTCTAAGGGTCGTGTGTCCGGTGAGGAGACCGAGACTCTATCATGGCCTTTGTCTGGCGACATTCTTGGCTCTATTTCCAGGATGCCCGATGTTCCTCCTTTGGAGCAGGAATCAGCAGTCCCTGATGATTTTCTTACATATTTGCAGTAAAAAACCGTTAAATTTGTTATATGTTAAGAGCAAAAGGGGAAGTATAGTTGTTTAAGCAAAAATAATTAATTGGGTTCGAAGAATATGAAAATCTTGACATTTATAAATAGTGACCTCCGATAGACCCACATTTAGAAAGCCTCAAGCTTTCTTAATAGTGGTCATGTAAGTGTCCAGCTATCCATCCCATATAATAATATTGAGAAAACGTAGCATCTTAGGTAGAGGTATGATCTTCAGCTAGCGGTTCATGTTTCTTGCGCAAAATATCGTTGTCATCCTAAAGAATCCACTTCTGAGAGAGATTTTATCTCATTGCTCATGTGTTTGTTGTTGTTCAAATTGCAATGAAGTTGTTGTTCAATTTACACACTTGCTCGTTTATCTCACCGCAAACGTGGGCCTGACTGTTGACGATTTCTGGAAAGACGGCTAGACCGGTGACGTGTCGCGTGCAGTGTAAAATTATCAGGTTATGCAACAATGTATTCTGTCAGTCACGTCATAATAAGTCCGGCAGCCTGGGGTGAATGATGCGGAAATCTGTCTCTGACCCTCGTTTATCTCAGCTTCGCCAGGTTATAGAAGTGGCCGACAGCCTAGGTACAGTTGACGTAGTTTAAACTGGCGTCTTTGGGATTATACGGTTTATACGTCACCCATATTTGCCCGCATTTTCCCCCGGCTGAAGGACTGCGAAGGACGCTGAAGGACTGCGGACGCTGAATGCGAAGACTTACGCTGAAGGACTGCGAGGCTCTGGTTTAGAGACATTGGAGGACCGGCGAGTAACTCTTCTTATTCAGCTGTCATCCTCTTCGTAGGTTGGCTATCATTATAGCTATCCCGACTTTAGATGCTGCTGCCCGGAACGAGGAAATTGTGGTCTTTCAAAGCCATTTTCTGTTTCATATTCCGATCTCCATCGTTGTTATGAACCCGTCACCCCAGGGAGTTATAACGGAATTAAGTCGTTCTGTCTCCCATGGAGTGAACGTAAAAGACTCAGTGGACAAAAACTATCCACTGTCTAACTACACCGCCCGTACGAGTCTGACGCGTTTCCGCGAGGCACTGGCAAGAGGATCCAGTGGGCTGATCTCGCTCCATTACTACCAGATTTGGTAAGATTTTTCTATTCTCCATTCTGGTCCCCTGATTTGAAGCCGCTTACGCGGCCTCTACCTGAGGTTAGCAGTAATTTTGTTCGAATTTATCACGGTTCGTGGCGCCTTTGCCCGTCAATATCACACGGGATCAGGTGGCCAAGGAATCGTTTCAAAGGTGGCTAACAGAAGGGTCAACAACAACCCCCGCTACTTAGAAAACGTACGTTTTCAGACTCCCAATTGGCAAACGCCGCACGATGCGCAAACCGCTCAGTATCGCCCCGAGGTGTTCCCCCGATTGTAACAACCAATCCCACCTGTCCACGTCTGGGCTAAAGCCGTGGATATTGTGTTTCGATTTTTTATATATCGTTGTTATTTCACTGTTATTGACATCGATGTTATTTGACTTTTTGGATTATTTTTGGTATAAATTTTCTTTACTATTGAAAACTTATACTTGGACATTTTAACGGCCCTGACTGATTAACGATGATTTGAATATTGCCTATTTTGACCGTGCTGTTTGTGCGTTTATCGCGCAATAACACAAATAATCACAGCAATCGCAAAACCACGGACGTATTACAGCGAACAGATAACATGATCAAAACAACCATGCCTGCAAGTGGCGACCTACATGGCTTGGAATTTTCTGACACTGACAATGGGTGGAACAGTACGAAAATTATGAATATTTTGTCAAAAACCTACATTTAAAACTCAATAAGCACAAATGGACGATGACAAACGTTATTCTTTATAAGAAATAAAAGATGAAATAAAAAGAACCCCGAACTTTAATAGAGACTACGGTTGCAAACTCTCTACTACGTAGAACCCTCTTATTAAAATGTTTTCAATACCCATAGCCGAGTGCAATGACGTGACACAGGATACAGTGGGTGTAGTGTGCACAGCGGTTTTGTCAAAATTCGCGTGCGTCGACCCCGCCGCTCCACCACCTTTATATTTTGCGGAGTGACAGAAGCAGTTTGCCGCCTACCCGCAGAATATCGGTCAGTCTACCCTGGACAACGGCGGCTGCCACGTTGCCTAAACGTCGGCTGCTACAAACTTCACGCGGTAAATTCGTTTTATTCTATTTATAATGTCAAACAACCGCGATAGTCTTCGATTAGGTCATTTATTTTCAAGCGGTTTATGAAATTAAAATATTCCATATTTAAGGACCAAAAGTTGCCGCTCGATACAAATAACTTTCCTAATACTTGAGCCATACTTGGCGGAGTTGGCTGACATTTCTTGTCTATCGAACCTATGTATCGCACGGTAATCAGGTAATACTTGGATGACCATCACTTTAGTACCGAACCGATACTTGACTATAAATTCGGGTGTGAGTCTGCCCCTTCCTCCACAAAAAAAACTGGCAATTCACCTACTTGTTGGGGTGAGGAGCTACGTCGCTGCTGCCACGCTAGTTTTTGTGGCAGTTCTTGCAGAAAATGCCTCCTCGATACGATCAAACGTGGCCGCGATGTAAAATCGTCCACGACAGAGAATATAAATTCTTCGAGCGATGTCTGAATTTATAAAAGGGATACGGGCAAAAAACTTTACGATACCCGTGAAGGCATTTACGATAAATGCGTGTCAAAAATGACAAAACGATTCGTCTATTTTTAGAATAGTAAACTTCAACGTCCACCATGTTTACGAAACGCGCCGTTCCGTCAAAGCAACATATTATTATTAATATTATTTTATAATAGACAGTCAGTTATTTTTAACTGATGCGCCTTTATCTGAGGCTCTGAATGAAAAAAATTATCCATACGTCATGGATTCGACATGGACGATCCATACGATTTGATTATAAAAAAACATAGCTAAGCTGCCGATACAGTCAGATACCCATCATTTTATCAATAACCTCATATTATATCTCATTAAAAGAGAATTGTACGATATTAACGATCTCTAGAAACTATATGCATCTTGACTATTTCCATTACTATAATCGGTAATTATTAAATTTTCTATTTGACTATTTTATTTTTACTATTTATATTTTTAAGTTCATTTATTAGCACATTGATTATTTTTATTTGCAATGTAATCAATCACATAGGACATTTTATTTTGCTTCTGACAATCCTTACTTTTTATTTGCTATTTTTGACACTTATTGATTTTATTAAAAAATCTATTCTCTTGATCGTTATTTTAAAGTTAGTTCAATATGTTCATAATAATATTCTTATTTGTATCGTATTACATTATTATTTGAATTTAATGTAATAGAATCACAACATATTGCGTTAATTTCTACATACATATCTTACTCAATATTGTTATCCTTTAAATAAATAATTAAAACAAAATATAATGACGAATCTTTAGCCGTCTTGAAATATTTCACAATTTGTGAAGTATCTTTCCCAAACGTTAAAAGAGACATGTTCTTGCAACGCAGCGAAGGAATAAGAATCAAGGATATGAATCCCATAAAACAGGCATTTAAAATTATTTTACAGAAAATCCCATAAATAACCTAACAATAGACGTGACTGTTTGTTTTAAATGTTGACACTTTTTTAAAGGCCGATGTGTATGAATGCTATGCATAAATAGATGACAAAAAACCGTCTGGCGTAATTTTGCCTTTTTTGCACGTCGCCTAATCGTAAAGTTACATACGACTGCGATCCAAAAAAATGCATGATGAATTGGGCCTCAGAAATCTACTTTCCCGTTGGATAACACTTAATAAGGCTGAGTTAAAACTGCAAAAGTCGGCTAGTGCTACTCTGAGCGATCGTTGAAAATTTCGCGCGCGCTTCGAAATAGGCAGCTGCCAACGATTATTCTAGAAAATATTCGAAAAACCATGAACAATCACTCAAACTCAGCATCGAAATACAGGCGACGCCAACATTCTAGTTGTCGAAATGTCCGCTAATATTGAAAATTGTCTAAATTCGTTGTTTTGCAGAATTTTGCTGCCTTGAAAAGAGTGATAGAATAATAAAAACAAGCTTTAACAAGCAAAATTCTCTGTCTCGAGCCAACGCCGGGTGCAGCAGCCGTGTCATAGTGGAGTTTAGAACATAGAACGGAGTATCATAATTGAAAAATGTACTGAATTTCGTGATTGTGCTCTAGACGCTTGAGGAGTCCCCTCGTTGGAAGCCAACCTTGGGTGCAGCAGCCCTGTCGCGGTGAAACTTAGAACGGGCTGTCATAATTGAATGCGTACTTAAACAAAATTTCGTTTTTGTGCTGCTGACCGCCGAGGAGTCCCTCGTTGGAAGCCAACCCTGGGTGCAGCAGCCCTGTAGCGGTAAAACTTAAAACGGCCTATCATAATTAAATGCGTATATAAAATGTCGTTTCTGTGCTGTTAAGTGTTGAGGAGTCCCCTCTTCGGAAACCAGCCCTAGGTGCAGCAGCCATGTCATGGTGAAATTTAGAACGGGCTATCATAATTGAATGCGTATATATGTACAATTGTAAGTCTGTTGACCGTGGAAGAGTATCATCGTTGGGAGCCGATCCTGGGTGATGAGCCGAGCACGTCATGCTCACCAAATAAATGCATTGTCATCGGAACTGAACCAACATGTAAATTTACAACTACATAGGATAAGAGGAAGTAGTTCTAATTCAGCTTGCAAGATTTGACGTAAACAAACATACATACATACATACTAACTAATATACATTGCAAGGTAAATAAAAGCTTGTAAAAACGCCTGCCCGTCAGACGCGCCAATTTCGGACATAATAATTAACATAGTATACCCCGTCGAAGAACTTACGCAGACGTCGAATAGATCAGCTGTAATTACGCTCGGCTTACATGATAGACAACTGGGTTATATTCCAGGCCGATTCTGGTCGTATTTTTATACGACTGCCCAACAAAAAAGGAATGTAATGTGTTCAGAGTTCATCTATGTATGTTTATCTTTTTTTTATTCCACCATAACTTCTAAACGCTTAAACCGACTAAGAAGTGTGTGGTATTGTTGAAACCGTTATATCAGATCGAGTGTCATAGGGTACCTTAAGGGCCATATTCCACGCAACCAGTCACCGCCACCAACAAAATGTATACAGCTCTATGGAGAGTATCACACCTGGTGTCCGCTTGGTTGCGCAACCGTTTTGGCGGCGCGACCAGCACGGACGCGTAGTCCAAATATATATATATATATATATATATATATATATATATATATATATATATATATATATATATATATATATATATATATATATATATATATATATATATATATATATATATATATATATATATATATATATATATATATATATATATATATATATATATATATATATATATATATATATATATATATATATATATATATATATATATATATATATATATATATATATATATATATATATATATATATATATATATATATATATATATATATATATATATATATATATATATATATATATATATATATATATATATATGTATGTATATATATATATATATATTTGGTTAATATAAATATATAAATGACTATATAAATAAAGAACTAATAATAAATAAAGAAAATGAAAATATTTAAGTTTATAGATAAGTAAAATAAATAAATATATAGATTAATATAATATAACTAAATTGACCAATAAATTAAGTAGCCTGAAAAGGTTTCTTACTATGCACATATACAATTGTAAATTTAATTAATTAATATAATATTATCAATTTATTTTAAACATAATCAACCGAAACATATTTCTTATCAAGTGTCAGGTGACAGATATGGACCGAAGTTTAATCCCTCAAATTATCGACCGATATCAGTACCTAATGTTTTAGCCAAAATTTTGGAAAAAATAGTAATTACACAACTCTGTAATCACCTAGAAACCAATCACATGCCATCCGAAAACCAATACGGCTTCAGATCCAAAATGGGAACACAAGATGCAGTACTAAAAATGTAGGAGCATATCACTAGGTATGTAGACGCCAACAAAAAGTGTATTACTGTACTTCCTGACCCCGCGCAAGCCCCTGACACAGTATCCCATGAAATGCTCCTAATGAAACTTGGGAAATATGGTATTACGGGTATCGAACTAAACTGGTTTCGCAGCTGTATTGGATCCCGAAAACAGCGTACCCGGGCAGGCGATTCCCCCAGTAATAGTCTCCACAATAATCATGGGGTCCCACAAGGAAGCACTCCAGGACCGACTTCCCTCCCACTCTACACAAATGGGCTTTGTGAAATATCAAGTAAGTAGTTGTTTAAAAGTCCAAAAGTTAATAAATTAACTTAATTTCGTCTGATCATATATATATAGATCAGACGTAAATATACCGATAAATGGATAAATACATAAACCACAAATATTTCATAAAAAACCGTAAAGAAAATAATTATAAATGCAATATAGTTCACTTGCTCTAACGGCAGTCGTGTTATTTATTCTTTTTATGATATTCACTTATTTCCTCTCAATATATTATTAAAATAGTACCAACATTGTTTTCTCTGCCCTCTTCCAACTTTTCATTACAATAATGTAAGAAATGTCATTACATTAGTACAAAAAGTGAAGTTAAAACATAAAAAACCATTTCCGTAGAAATATAAATATAAAGTACCTAACGAAATTCCACCATACATATTAAGAAGAAAATCTGATCTCAGAAGATGCCCTGTGCTATACTGCTTGTTTAAAGAGGTTACATTATTATTTTACGTGACTAAATTTGAAAAAAAAACCGTCGAGAATATAATGAAAGAAATTAAGAAGACGTGGCTCTGATTCACGTACTGCAAGTCAGATGGATAATCCCGACCAAAAACAACAAAATGGCACCCAGCATTTTTTTTTAAAAGAAATTAAATTACTCCGCAGTGACTTCCAAGAATCCATTGAGATGTGCAACTGAGAAGTGGACGAGTTTACAAATAACATGTAGGAGTTATAAATAGGATAGAAACGAATTTACCGCGTAAAATGCAGTTGCGTTCTTGCCTACGTTGGACAAACGAAACGGCCCTTAGCCACGCGACTGGCTGATCACATCAAAGCTGTTAAAAACGTTCAGCGAGAAAAATCGGCGATCTGCGAACATATATTGGCTAGCGGAAGTAACCAATGGATGCAGTTTCAAAATCCCATTGTGCTATCCAGGGAACAATTATACTTTCCTCGCATGATCCGGGAAGCCATTGAAATAAGAAGAACCCCGAACTTCAATAGAGACGACGGTTACAATCTCTCTTCTACGTGGAACCTCTTCTTAAAATGTTCCCGCCGCCGAACGCTGAACGCAAGGTCGTAAGACAGGATACAGTGAGTGTTGTGTGCACGACGGATTTTCGAAATTAGAGCGCTCCGAGTCCGGCCCCCCACCTCCGTTATAACCTGCGCAGTGGCGGCAGCGGTATGCGGCCGACCCGCAAAACAACGGATTGACAGATCTTTCAGTCTACCCTGGACAACGGCAGCTGCAACGTCCCCGAAACGTTGCGTGCTACACATATTACGCGGTAAATTCGTTTCCATCCTATTTATAATGTCAAACAACCCCGATAGTCTTCAAACATGTAGGAGGTCGATAAAAAAAAGAAATTGGATGTTAGAATATAAACACAATAGAATTAAGGTTGATTTTTATGGAGTCCGCTCAAAGAAACTGGGACAAAAAATGAGTCAAAATAATTTGTTAATCAGTTGCATCCCAAAGGCTCAGGAAGACATCATGCAACACAAAAAAGTGCGGAAATGCTGCAAAAGTAAACAACTAGAGCTGTCAACTACAATGGGCGAACCCGTCACCTCAGGAAGTTTTAACGATATTAGATCGTTCTATCTTCCGTGAGGTAAGCGTAGAAGACTTGGGACGAAAGCAGTCCACTGTCTAGTTACGTCACTCGCCCGTAAGAGATCAACGCCCTACCGCGAGATAATGGTAGGGCGTTGCAAGCAGATTACTCCGGTTACAGGATAAAGGTCGATTGCGCGGCCCTCTCCCTTACTTAGCGGTGATCCGGTGTCTACCGGATCTATCGCGGACCACGGCATCCTTTGCCCGGCTCTTCACACGGAATCGGGTAGCCGATCTTTTATACCTCTTTAGGCATTTCAGCAGCTTAGACATAACGATTCTAACAATACCACACACTTCTAAAAAGGTTTAAGCATATAAAAGTTATAGTGGAATAAAGAAACGGAAAACATACATAGATGAACCATGAACACATTACTCACCTTTTTTCTTGGGCAGTCGTGTAGAAATATTCTAAGCAACACATAGGATAAAGCTTTTATGTTGTAACTATGTTATTTATTAAAATTTTATTTGTTTAGTTTTATTTGTTTATTTATTTGGGAGTTAATGGGCCCTTGTTAAGTTGGGCACGAAGACCCATTCTGTTCAGGGTTGGTCACACTCACGGGTCAACACCTATCCGACGGCCTCCACGCATGAAGTGCGAGCCTGGGTAGGACTCTGACCTTATGGTTAGTTTCCCCTGGGAATCAACCTTCTGGCGCTCCTGGACGGTCTACGAACCGTGCGGCGTAATCCAATCGACTGTGCACTCTGACTAACAGTCGGGGGAGTCTGGAAGCATTACTGTTTCCTATAGAGCGGGGGTGGTTGCGGACCTTACGGCGACTGCTCTTGAAACGACCATCGGCTATCCGATCCTGGGTGAACAGCCGGGCAAAGGACGCTGTGGTCCACGATAGATTCGGTATACACAGTTTCACCGCTTCGTAAGGGAGAGGACCGCGCAAGCGACCTCGAAATCGTAACCAATCGAGAGACTGGAGTAATCTGGTCACAATTGGAAGTAAGGGCGCGAGTGTAAGCCCACCGGGTAACACTCCTGGCTATCTCGCGGTTAAGGCGTTGGCCTCTTACGAATTTGTGGCGGAGCTAGACGGTAGACTGTTTTGTCCAAGTCTACTGCGCTTACTCCAGGGAGATAGAACGACTAATCGTTAAAACTTCCTGAGGTGACGGGCTCGCCCGCTGTAGTCGACAACCCTAGTTTATTTAGGAATACATTTCTATAAAACATTGATTTTGGATGCAAAAATTACAGGAAGCGATTACACCGGCTGACAGTAGAAGACAAAATAAGCAGCAAAATCACTGCAATGTAAACCTTACTTGGCACAGGTGTTAATTAGTTAGGACTAATTAATATGTGTACCTCATCCAAATTACTGTTTATATAACATACTAGCTGACCCATGCCCACTTCGTTGGGCGGTAAAACTTTTTACTTGTGATGAAATTATGAGTGTGGTTCGGTTAGTACTGAGTGCTATGATTTATTTCCTGACTGCCAAAAAATGGATTATATTTTTACTGCATATATGCATTTGCATGTATGTATTTGCATGCCAATTTGACTATATTACCGTTATTTGTGAGTGTCTTCTTGTGAGTGTCTTATTTGCGAGTGTCTTATCTCTTTAACCATTTATGCAGTAAATGGGAAATTATATGCAGTAAGAGGGAAAAGTCTTTTGTTTTAAACACTTGGGACGATAAATTTACTTATTTTGATATGAATTCATAATTGTTGATAATATGATCAATAAACATGATTTAAATTATTTTTTTAATATAAAAAACTACTTTTGTGACTTCAATATACAATTTAGACATATGCTGTCGCTGACTTTTTCGTAGGCATTATCAAACTCTACAACTTTTCTCTAAAACTCAATCATATATCTCTCATCGTTAAGGCAGCGTTCGTAAGAAACGTTTTCATTCGACCGTTTTCTTCCGACTTATATTGCAAATCCGACTACTACGAAAAAGTCTTTTCATTTTTCGGATTAATATACAGCCTATGTTACTCACAAATAACGTGCCTTTCTATTGGTTCAAATTTTCAAAATCGGTTCATCAGATCCAGAGATTACTTCCTACAACATCACAAACTTTACCTCTTTATAACATTAGTATAGATAATATATCAAATTAAATAATAATTAAAATAATAAATTTGCGGGCCATTCTGTACTATATTGCAAACAGTCTGCAGTCTGAATGAACTTTAGCAGACATAGTAGCGTAAGTATGTATCGCAATTAATAAATGGCGCAAGATAATTCCGTCCGATGCTGCAGACATGTATTTTTATTTCCTGTTCGTCTAGACAGAGCAGACAATGAGATCATCGGCGACATACACATTTCACAGACAATATTAATTGTTGATTCAACGGGCTACTCAAACAAACACCCATTCTAGTCCCAGCTCACGTCTCCACACCACGCTAGACCAGTCTCATGGCGGAATACTACCCAGACAGCTACTAGAAATTACGTGCAAATATTTCCGAAAAATTTTAAGTAAGCAATTTGGTTGTACGAGGCATCGTCTATCAAAACTGAGGGATTTAAAATATACACATTTTCGGTTCAAACTGCGGTCACTGACTGCAGAGAGTGGAAACCTTCGAGCGTGGATAGCTAACAACCTGCGTGCAAATAAATTAATAGTATAAAAAAACCACTAAAACACGCTTTTGGGCTATTCACATACACACGGCTATGATACGATATTCCATCATGGAATGCCAGTGCCTATCTTCCGGCCTCATCATCAGACCTTGAAACCTAATCGTGGTCAAAGTTAATTCCAAGACTTTTGTAACAAGTCCAAACACAGCTATGATACGATGTTCCATCATGAAGTTCCAGTTCATATCTTCCGACTCCATCATCAGATCAGTTCGACAGTACCATATTATTGTATTATCAGAACTACATACAGCTGCCAATTTTCATGACGCTACGATCCTTGGAAGATGGTTAAATTAGTTACCTTAGATTCCATTACATAGTTACATACCTACAGGTCGACCTAATAAAAACGTGTCAAAAATACAGAATGTCCAGGAGTATCTCGATTTAACCAAATGAATTGCTCCTGCGCTATACTTAATATTGCGAACAAAAATAATAATGTATACAGGTAAATATATTTAAAAGAATAAAAAACACGACTGCCGTTACAGAATTTGAACTATTGTATATGTATATAATTATTTTTATTACGCTTTTTGGTGACATATTTGTGGTTTATATATTTATCCATATAGATAAATGTATATTTCCGGAATGTACTCAATCAGACTTTTCATTTGACACTAAACACGATATTCACTTTAAAAAAATGCTTGTATATTTTAAACTTTTCTTTTATATAGAACTAGCTGACCCGGCGAACTTCGTACAGCCCAACAGATAATGAATGTCGTGTTACAGATTAGCTGAACTTAATTTATGATTTGATGAAAGTAATACAATGAATACAAAATAAATATTAAGTTTACTACTTTATTAAGATAATAACACAAAAAGAAATATAAAAGTTAAATAAATATATATATATATATATATATATATATATATATATATATATATATATATATATATATATATATATATATATATATTCTAACAATACTACACACTTCTAAATCGGTTCAAGCGTTTAGAAGCCATGGGGAAATAAAAAAACGGAAAACATACATAGATGAACACTGAACGCATTACACTCCACTTTTGTTGGACAGTCGTGTGAAAAAAACACGACTGCCGGTTAAAAAAGTGAACATTTATAATTATATTAGAAACAATTTGTTCGTGCAGAAAAGCGCGTTTTTTTAGAGAGTAAAGTTATTCGTTGAAACAGAATTCAATTTACGGAAGTTATTATATGAAAAGGAAAACGTTTTTTTAAGAAATATTTGTAATATGTGCATTTATCCATATAGATACATAAACATATATTCGGAAAGTACTCAATCAGATCTTTCATTTGATACTAAGGACGATATATTTATTCTATTTTTTTTCACATTCGGACATTTATATAATTATTTATCTGGCATTTAGACAGTTTAGGTACCCTTTAACACTCGGAATAACATAAAGATTCTAACAATACCACACACTTCTAAATCGGTTCAAGTATTTAGAAGTTATGGTGGAAGTTCTTTCTCAAAACTTTCTTTTTCTCCTTCTTTTAGTTGAAGTCTCTATTTAACAGAATTTTATATTCAATTTAAATGCCTATTTTATAATGAAATTGCGTTTATTTTTTTGGAGGTTCACATGTTATGGCAGTTCAGTGGTGTGAGCATTTTACTACAACGTTTAATAATAAAGTAACTTATTTAAACGTTGTTTTAAAATGCAATTAATTATTTAGAGGCCTGTCTACCCTAGAACGTGTTAGTCTCAGTTGGGTAACAGCATCGAAAAAAGCTTGAGGTTAAGGTTTCGCCATTCGATTCATATTATATTTGCAGCCAAAACCAATGTTGTATAGAAATTAATTCCATAAATAAATAAATTAGTAAATAAAACTTCAATAAATAAAATATATACGATATAGAAGCCATGTTTTCCAGAACACACATATTTAGAATAATTGTATGCAGGATGAATGAATCATATAAGAACTGCGTCTATAATCGGAATCAGAATCGTAATCAGCGATTATTTTTCAAAATTGTTGGAATGAAAATTGTTATCAATAATCGTTTCATCCCTATGGATTTCACAAAGTCTGATGATTTATTATGATGGATTGTGTAATTTTGAACTGCTTTTCCGCGGCCATAGACATAGAGACGAGCGGAAATGCACTTTACCGGAAATAGCGATGGCGTCGCCCCCGCTTCCGGTGTCCGCCATTTTGCCCGATGCATTTTGTAACATGCCGATACTTTATCAATGTCTAGAAACTAATGGATACTATGCATAGTGTATGATGCTTTTTAGTAAAAAGTTTAAGTGCTTCGTGGATTTATAATATTTCCCTTTCAACGAGTAGATATGCTATATATAACTCCGGAATCTAGAGGAAATACGATGTATTATACTTAGTACAGGCTGCCCTCCCTGGCTTAAAATTTATTGTGAGGGATGAGGTTTCAACGCCGAACAAAATGTTGCTCGATTTTCTGCCAAAACTTTGCATACATAAGTTTTTTTTTGCATACTTTTTTTTTTTTTAGACGTACGTTGTCCAACGCTACAGTGTGAACGGTACACGCTCCGGTTAAATTATTTTATTTTTAGTGTTAAAAGTGGAAATTTCATTAATTTACCTTTATTATTAAATGGACGGTGACAGCACAGTTGCGACGAAACAGAATCACCGATTAATTACAACACAGTGAGTGGTATTTGCACTTCAAATTATTGATAACTATTCATAACGGAAGAGATTTGAAATCGAACCGGATCTTTTGGCACAAATAATCACGAACTTGATATTTTTTCCGATATTACGGAACAAAACAATTCGTAAACAAAGAACTGCACAGCTCTATGTCATCTGTCAACGGCGACCGAAGAAAAACGAAAGATTTCACATCACACTACATTTCACAACATTTATCTTTTTTCCCAAACCACTGGTAACTCGCAAATAGCGGTTCTCTATAATTTGGAGACGATTTAACATTATTTGTTTATAATACATAAACAGCGACTAGCATCTAAACAACGCGACGGCCATTTTTATCAACTAATATTAGACTACCCACATTATATATCGTATGCGGAACGGACGAACGAATGAGAAAAATTGTTTCTGGTATTCTAAAGTAAAACCGTTATTACACCAACGATTGCAAACTGTATTCCGTTACGTATTAATTATACAGAAAATATACGTAAGTAAAAAAAAATTCGTACATAAAGAGAAAAAAAATATAATAATATTAAAATGAGTCCCCGAAAGACTCGATCGCAGATGGATACTGATCTGTTTTCTATAGACCTAGATTTGACATCGAATCTGGATTGGGATACTGAAATAAAAAAATTACGAAAAGAAGTAAACACAGAACGTACGTTAAATAGACAGCTTCAAAAAGAAATAGACGATAATTCCGAAGAGTTCGATAAAATCTGTGAGGAATCGAATAAATTGAAGAAGAAGCTTAATACTCTGAAACACGCACGCGATACCGCAAAAGAAAAAAATCTTGAATTAGAATCGGAGGTGACGAAACTTACCGAAATTATAAAAGAAAATGATACGGTACTAAAACCCCTCAGAGATCAAATCACCTCACTTCTGGCTGAAAATGGCATTTTAAACCAAAAACTACTATTAGCAAACGAGGAAATACAGCATAAAAACACGGACAGTAACCTGAACCAATCAACAAAAACATCTAGTAAGAGGAAAAATGACAATAGCAAAGTGCAAAGCCAATCAAGTATTCAAAAACAATCTACAAAAAAAAGTAAGATCTCCAAAGCCCAAAAACCTGATAATGCGCACAAAATAACGAAAACGTCGATAAAAACACAAATAAGTACAGGAGGGAAGAAAATGCAAGTTGTTAGAAATGAAACCGAGAAGAAGCCGAAAGTGATTTTAATTACAGATGAGAACGGCAAAGGTTGCGCAAGCAAACTTAAATACAGCCTGAAAGATACGAATGTAAGTGGGATTGTAAAAACACATGCTCCACAATTTTGTCTCGGTGAAGAAACTGACATCCTTGCAAAAAATCTTGACAAAAAAGATTTTTATATTGTATTCGGAGGTATTCACCATTCCTACTTTCACAAAACAAAGCCATTATTATTGATACAGTCAACAAAGACAAATCTGTTGAGCATACTAAATGCTACGATACACACTAATGTAATAATAACATCAATACCATATAGACTTGACAACACGAGGGCAAACGAAGATATATATAAATTGAACATAATGATGGCCGAGCAGATTGCTAAATTTACACATGCCAAGCTAGTATGGCTAACTGACTACTTGGATGAAAACGACTATTCTATAAATGGCTCAGTGCTCAACTCTACAGGAAAAAATAAATTTTCTGAGTGTATAACATATGAGATCACAAACAGTAAAACCAGAAAGCCCTTTCTATATTAACTCCTCGGTGGAGGAGAACATAAACAAGGATAGTATAGAAATGACGATATGCCAAACACGACACAAAACTTTTAGCGAAAATCAAGGGGTCAAAGAAAATGAACATTTTACGATGCAAGCAGATGATAAGAAATTAAACAGTAAAAAGCAGCTTGGAATCATGCATTTGAATATACAAGGAATAAATAAAAAACATCTAAGCATAGAGATCGTCCTTGAAAAATACCATATTCACGTGGCCTGCCTAACAGAGCATTGGATGCAGACAAATAACATCAATTTACTACATATTAACCGTTTCAAACTTGCAAGCTATTTTTGTCGAAAAGATCACATAAGAGGCGGTAGCTGTATCATGGTCAAAAATGAGATAAATGTCAAAACCAGGGATGATATAACATCATTATCCGTAGAACGAAACACGGAAATATCCTGTGTAGAAATTACACAACAGAAATGTGTCATTGTTTGTATTTATAGGGTACCGAACAGTGACTTTAACGTGTTCATGTCTCGCCTCGAATCGATTATGGACAAACTCTCAAACTCCTCCAAGCAGATTGTGGTGTGTGGAGATTTTAACGTTAATATCCTAGAAAACTCAGGCAATAGCAATAAGCTAAGAGACTCTTTTACATCATGTGGCTTTACAATGGCATTTAATACTCCAACCAGGATTAATGGACTCAGTGCGACCTGCATCGATAACATATTTTATAGAACGGCAAATTTTTGCTATATTGATAATGTAATTATACCCTTTTCTGACCATAATGCTCAGATGATCCACTTAGAATCAAATTTGACGAACCCAAACAGTAAGCATGTGTGGAAAAGACAATTCGGCTTTAACGCTATTAACTCATTTATTAGACTATTAACCCCTCAAATGAATGGCGATTAGCTCGGGTTGCCTACGGCAAAATGTTTATAAATTTATATTTACATTTACATTTACATTTACATAGAGCGGGGTTTACTATAGAGCTATAGCATTACTATAGAGCGGATTACTATAAAGCGGCGCAAATTTACATTTATATTTACATTTATATAAATTTATATACATTTTGTATACATTTTGCCAAGGCATCCCTTAAGGGACGCCTCACATTTGAGGGGTTAACTAAAGAATGCTTTACTACTGATTCATTAGACCCAAATTCTGACTATGACAATTTTATAAAAGTTTTTAATCGTCATTTTGAAGCTTGCTTTCCCTCGAAATACAGACTAGTGTCAACAAAAGGCGGTACGCCTTCTTGGATTGATAATGAGCTTAGAAACGATCTAGGAAAACTTCAAATTCTGCAGGATAATTTAAATCAGAACACAAATTCATTACTTAAGGACTATTATACGAAATGTAAACAAAAATATGACAAAGCAGTAATAGCGGCCAAGAAAAATACTATAGAAGAAGAGATTAAGCAGTCGAATAACAAAACCAAAACTATGTGGAGTATCATCAATAGAGAGGGGAGAAATATTTCAAGTAAGGCAAATGAACCTATTCAATTACTTCACAATGGTTCTAAAGTCTCTGATCCTACAAAAACGGCAAATATACTCAATGAATATTTTATAAACGCTGTTAAACGCATCACAAATTCTCCTAGTTTATCCTCTTCAACAATTGTAGGTGAGATACCAGCATCAATACTGTTGCATCCTATAACTTCCATTGAATTTGATAAGGCCTTGAATGGCATCAAAACAAAAACATCAATGGATATCTGGGCACACTCGATTAAATTAATAAAGAATATAGCACCAACGATTTCCAACACCTTGAGGTCTATTTTTAATAATTGTATGAAACAAGGTGTGTTCCCAAATCTAATGAAAATAGCAAAGATAGTACCAGTTTTTAAAAAAGGGAACAAAACTGATCCTGAAAATTACAGGCCAATTTCACTGCTTCCAGCTTTCTCTAAAATTTTCGAAAAAATTTTATATAACAGGCTATATCTATTCGCAAATAAATTCGATATACTAAATAAATATCAATATGGTTTTAGGAAAAATATGTCCACCACCTCGGCGATTTCGGAGATGGTAAATTTCATTATCGACACTTTTGAAAATTCTTCCCAACCCGTGGCAGTTTTTTGTGACCTATCCAAAGCGTTTGATTCGGTTGACCACGAAATACTGCTCAATAAATTAAACAGTTATGGGATTCGGGGCAAAGCCAATAATATGATGAAGTCCTACTTAACAGGCCGGTCACAGGTAGTAGAAATAGATGGATTTAGATCTACACCGCAACCGATATCCTGCGGAGTTCCCCAGGGATCGATTCTTGGTCCATTATTATTTTTATTTTTTATTAATGATATAGGCAATTGCTTGCCAGCCTACACCAAAACGTTACTCTATGCGGATGATACAAGTTTCCTGTTTCACGATAACAATCTTAACGACCTAATGACCAATGCCAATCATGCGTTAAACCTAGCAACTTCATGGTTCACAGAGAATAATCTCTTGCTTAATGCAAAAAAAACCGTAACTATGCACTTCTCCTCAAAATATAAATCGTCTGCTATACCATTTAATATAACTCTAGACAACAGTACTCTAGAATTAAGCAAATCGACAAAGTTCCTAGGTATCATGATCGATCATCATCTTAGCTGGAACATCCATATTAATGAACTGTGTAGTGCGCTTTCTTCGGCAATATATGCGATAAAAAAGATTAAATTCTTAGCTGGTGAAATCGCTGCATTAACTGCGTACCATGCCTGTTTCCATTCTAAAATGACTTATGGTATACTGATATGGGGGAATGCCACAGACAGTTCTAGGGTTTTCATTTTACAGAAAAGTGCACTAAGAGCAATTGCAGGAGTATCCCGTGACACGCACTGCGAACCATATTTTCTTAAGTACAAAATACTGACTTTTACGTCTCAATATATTTTACAATGTCTACTCTATGCTAAATCAAATATTAACGAACAAGAGGTAAACGGGAATATGCACTCCCACAATACACGCAGACGTGATGACGTTATCCTGCCTAAAGTACGCCTTACGCAGACACAAAAGTCCTTTGGATATTTGAGCTATAAGCTCTTTAACCAGCTACCACTCTCCACAAGAAAGATGGAAACAAAGGCGTTTAAAAGATTTATTAAACAAAAGCTACAATCCACACATGCTTTCTATAAGTTGGGTGATTTTTTTGAGCATGCCAATTCCTTCAAATGGGAATAACATTATTATGTAACTTTCAGGTACCTCATTTTAGGTCTTATTGTTTAATAATAATATTATGAATTTAATATTTAATATGTAGATTACAATGTGTAATGTAACATACCTGATCATATACATACGTTGTTTTTTCCAATTTTGTTTTGATACTTCCTATTGTGTGATTATTTTTTGTATAAAGTGCTTGATGACTATTAATATTCTTATAATAATCTATTTTATATGTATACTCATGTACATGGATTCAGCTCAATTTTTTTTATTATTTTATTTGTCTGCCGTGTAAAGCCGACTTTAGTCAACGCTATTGTTGAATTAATATTTATGCTTTAATCGTTTTATATCTACATTTAAACTGACGAATTCTAATATGCGATAATTAGCTTTAATTCATAATTCATGCTTTTATTGTATATTCTGAATAAATAAATTGAATACTGAAATACTGAATACTAACAAAGACGGAGACAAGTACTTGTATTTAAAAGAATAAACACAAGACTGCCGTTACAGAAAGTGAACTGTATATATATAATTATTTTTATTCATATTAAAGACGCTACTTTTGTCCTTATAATAAGACAGCAAGGGGTCGCGACACGTAGGTACCCTATGACACTCGGAAGGACAAAACTTTACTAACAATACGACACACTTCTAAATCGGTTCAAGCGTTTAGAAGTTATCGTGGAATAAAGAAACGGAAAACATACATATATGAATCCTGAACACTTAACTCATTTTGGGCAGTCGTGTAAAAAATAATGGTAATAATCAAATTAAAAGACCCAAAAAAGAGAAACTAAAATAATCGTTTTTTTTAACTTACGAAGCAAAAAAAATTAAACAATATTTGTAAAATGATCCACTAATTAAATGCCGGGCTGTGTGTTTGGCAAAGGAATTGTGATTTTCGGAATATGTATTTTTTGTTGTTGTACGAAATAGGATGTTTTAAGGTGGTCACTATTATAAGCTGTAACAACATTATTATAAGCTGAAATATGGTAGCCAGCCTAAAAACATGCTTTTAGAGCGAGTTTTACAATGCCGGCCCATAACAACCGGCAATCTGGTAATGCCTAAAAAGGTATTTCTTTTCAACTTGAAAGTTAAGAATCTGGTCAAACATGATATAAATATTTCTTGAAATGAGGAAAAATATTTTCAAAAACATTGTTATTTACGAAACGGCGCGCAGGCGCGTGTATGAGCAGTAAAAAGAAGATTTCACGACTGACTCAAGTACTAGACGTCTGACTTTAAACCGGACTTGGGCGCCTCTTGTAAAGTATTCGAAAACGATTTTATTTTTAATGGATTCGAAAAATCGCAAATTTTAAATTATTTTAAGAACTAGATGACCCGGTGAACTTCGTACCACCTAAAATTGATTTGATTGTAACTCTTCATAAGCGTTTATTGATCCTAATCAACCTTCCAAATCCAATGAATTGATAACTATAATATGGCCGAATCATGTACGGTTTGAGTATCGTTTGGAAATTAAATATTTTAAAATTTGTGTGTTTGTAATTAAAATAAATTCAATGTATTTAATTTACATGATGAAATATAAATGCATTTTCGAGTTTTCCGACTTTTTCGACCTTTCCGGCTTTTTCAACTTATCTGACTTTTCCGACTTATACGACTTTTTTTAATTTTTTGCATTTTTCGAATTTTTGGACTTCTTTGACTTTTTCGACTTTTTTGACATTACCGACTTTTTCGACTTTTTCGACGTTTTCTACTTTTTTACCTTTTCGACGTTTTTGACTTTTTTGACTTTTTCTACTCTTTTGACTTTTTTGACTTTTTCGACTTTTCGACTTTTTTAAATTTTACACAATCGCACGGAACGAATAACAGTTGTGGATGACGCAGCGGTCAAACAATAGGATCGCCGCGAACGCCATCTATTAAAAGTGGCCTATTTCCCAAAAAGACCAATTTCGATTTTTTCGATTTTCAGTTGTTTCTTTTAATTTTTCCTAAATATTTTTTTTGTAAACCATCCCTGAATCAGGGCAAACAAAAAAAATATAATAATTCAAATCGGTCGAGTCATTTTCGAGATCTTGCGAGACTAACGCACGGCGATTCATTATTATATATAAGAAGAAGGAGAAGATAATTAAAAATATATGCATTAGGATTATAATAATTTGATGGAAAAAATATAACGTAATAAAATCATCATACTTTCTCTTTAATAGAAAGAAGAGAATATTATAATTTTCAAAATCTACAAATTATTGTAAAAAGCTATATATTAAAACCTGCACACAAAATGTTGTTAGTTTCTTGTGATTTCAGTATTTAAAAACTGCTCAAACAATCAACTACAATATCTCTGGTGGTAGTATACTAGTAAATTCCGGAAGGTTTCCCATTTATTTTCTTTTCTTACGAAGAGATAAAATCACAAAATCTCCAGGCAATATTTAACCTTCTATTGAAGGTTGTCTGTAAGAGATTGTAAGTTCAGCAATTAGTCCGCCTTTTGTAACTTTTGTATTAAAACGTGCAATAAAATAAAACTTTCTATCTATTATCTATACGGGATGAGTTTTTATTAATCGGCATCCGGAAAAGGAGATGAATCAGTATAAGCGACTAAACAACTTTTCTCTTTTTTAAATTTACAAATTTGAAGAACTTGACTGTTAAATAAAAGTTTGACAAGCGTTTGAGCGCCTTGAGCCATCTATCGGTAGGTAAAATATCGTTAAGAAACAATATCAGCGATATTTTACGTACCGCTAGAAAGTGCAATGTGCTCAGCGCTTTTTATTCTATTTTTCAAAATAAGAAAAACTTGAAATTTTCAAAATTGTTTTGTTTTTCCCACATTTTTTTATTAAAAGTTCCTTATCTGCTCGTACTAATCCACCCCCTTCAAGGATGCCGGTTAAGTAAAACTCATCCCGTATATCTTATCAGACCATAGATAACTAATATTCAAAATAAATTTCTCGTATGGAAGATTTTTTATTACTACCTAACTTCTTCCAAAACTAGTAACTAGACTAGAACTACTAGAAAACTAGAAAAAATCGGTTGTGTCACCCCAAGTCCTTCCCGGCAAGAAGCTAAGGAGTGATTTCATGTGAATACTAATTCCATAAATAACATCGATGAGCGCCCTCTTTCGAGCCAGCCATGTCATGATGAAACTTAGAATAGGCTATTATAACTGAATGAGTATACAAAATTTCGTGTCTATGCTGTTGAGCGTTGAGGAGTTCCCTCGTCGGGAGTCAACCCAGGGTGTAGAATCAGGTCGTGCTTACCATAAAAAAATGCATTGTCATCGGGATTGAACCAATGTAAATTTTCGACTTCATATGATAATATTTGAGGAGTTCCCTCAGTTCCTTATGGATCCCATAGGCACACATTTTGATAACAATGGGACTAATACGTTAGTATGTAATAAAGATAATTTTCCAAATCGATTCATAAATGGCATATTGAGTTGTCAACCACAACGGGCGAACCCGTCACCGCAGGACGTTTTAACGATTGTTCGTTCTATCGACCGTGCAGTGAGCGTAGAAGACTTGGGACAAACAGGTATGTTACCTGGCGGGCGGCACTCGCACCCTAACTACCAATTGTGACCAGATTTCTCCGGTCTCTCGATTGGTTCCGAGTTCGAGGTCGCTTGCGCGGTCCTCTCCCTTACGAAGCGGTGAAACGGAGTGCACCGAATCTATCGCGGACCAAGGCGTCCTTTGCCCGACTCTGAACCGGGATCGGATGGCCAATGGTCATTTCAAGAGCAGTCGCCGTAAGGTAGACAACTACCTCCGCTCTATAGGAAACAATACAGTTCCCAGACTCCCCCGATTGTTAGTCAGAGTGCGCAATCGATTGGCAATGCCGCACGGAGCGCAGAGCGGCTAGGAGCGCCAGAAGATTGATTAATAGGGGAAACTAGCCCTAAGGCCAGAGTCCTACCCAGGCTCGCACTTCATGCGTGGAGATCGTCGGCTGGGTGTTGACCCGTGAGTGTGACCAACCCTGAACAGAATGGGTCTTCGTGGCCAACTCAGCAAGGGCCCCTTAGCTCCCTAAAGTTTGCCACTGCGGAGCGCCGTCTAAACGCCCGGACCGTCGTAATGTGAACGAGCGCGCCGAAAAATAGTACTGTGTCGACTCGCTGAGTATACCATTACATTTCGATTAGGTTATGTGGTGAGGCTGACAGGCGCGCGCGCAGGTGAGGCGACACTCTCGGAGAAAGTGTCAGGGGGAGGGGGGGGGGGGGGGGGGTAAAAGCAGAAAGGGGAGGGGGGCGGCGGCCGTCGCGTCCTTGGCACGTCCTTGGCTGCGGCGGCGGCAGACCAACGACCTCACGACCGCCGCGCCGCAAACACCCAAAATCAACCCGCAGTCGCACACATGACCCTTAAAAACAATAGTCCAAGAGCTCACTGTAAGTATGTAGGTAGGTATAGCCATTGCTTATATATGGGTATTAGATCGCTCATCTTCATAGTAAGTTTTGGCAACCCTTCTGCGACGGTGACGTGCAGGTGCTAGACAATGCTATCAGCACCTGATAGCATTGCCCGCGAAACTGATAGCAATTTATTTGGCCATTTATTTATATATTTATTAGTTACATATACATTCAAATGAGCACAAAAAAATATCATTTACAACCCAGAAAATACCGCTATATGCTTCTAAATTTGTCTGTATAAATCTGTCTGAGCCCAGGATAAATTGTGCATAAATTAAATGTAAAAGTTTGTATTCCTAATGTGCCGAGTAAAGTGAAACCGAGCCCGCCTTGCTAGGCACTCCTGTGATAAGGCGAGCTCACTTCCTAAGTCTTATTGGAGTGCCACGGTTGTGTCAAAAAAAAATCGGTTGTCTGTAAAGTCGGTTTACTGACGATAGTTGAACGTTACAACGTCATAAGAAAATACTGATGGAATGGTTGCATTTGAAGCAGTTTCATTTAAGATTCTGATATTGTTTATTACAAACACCCAAAAATATATGCTTTTATACTCACCGATTTGACTACAACATGTAAATATATTATTGTATAGCAGTATTAATTGTATAATTGTTTATTGTTTAAAGTTTATTGCTTTTTTTAATTTGAAAGTTTGAAAACTCAAACTGTTAAATAACGGTTTGTGAAGCGTTTGAGCACGCTGCGCCATCTAGCAGTAGGTAATACGTCGTAAATAAACAATATCAGCGATATTTTACCAACCGCTAGATAGCGCATCGTAATGATAGCTTTTCATACTTTTTTATTTTTTTTAAATAAAAGTTGCTTACTTCGTTGCTAATCGTTGTACCCACAAGAACATTGTCCGTTCAGTAATAACATTCCGTATATCAAGAATACATATAAAATTATCTCAAGTATTTAAATCAATCTAGTGATTTTCATTCGTACTATTTTAGACTGAGGTTAGTAAATAATTCTTGTCGCAACCGGTAGATGGCAACATTTATATTGAATAATAAATATAATAAATGGAACGCCTCAGAGCGAGGTAACGCCGCATGAGTCATGTTTTTCGTGCGTGCAGCAGGCTCGGCTCCATCGATTTATAAGACGTTGTCACGTCAAAAATGAAACAAATAATATCACTAATAATGAATGTTTTTTTTATAAAGGACTGATTGACAACAAAAAATCAATAATTTAAATAAAACAATATTAACATTAAATCTAGTATCTTCTATCGCATTTTTTATATAGGCTGATTACATAACAGAAATAATACGGGGAGATAGAATGCCATCTATTGCTCTATACAAACTTAAGTGCGTAATTATTATGTATTAAGTAAAAACGTGTACACGAATATAAAAATTGCCATATTTATGGTTGTTTGTTTGTTAATACTCTTTATTGTGATATTTCACAATTGGCGGGTTTATTGCTATACAACAATCTCTTCCAACCAACCCACTATGAAGTGTTTATATGTATGCGTGCGTGTAACATGTGTGTCATGTTAGATCGACAGAAATGAAATGAAATTCCGTTAGTTTTATCCCAACGGAAAATGGTAACCCAGCCGGGAATCGCCATTATATGCACATTGCACTAATCGATTAAAAATATATTTTGGCGATTGTTTGTTTGCGTAATTGTTTTTTACTGATTAAATTATCTTAGTCAAGAGATTGCCGCGCGTATATCTTGATGCAACTTCGCGTACCCCTGGGGGTACGCGTACCACTAATTGGGAAACACTGTAATACGCTTTATAATCAATGGTATAACACATTATAGAAAACGTCTATCAGAAAGCAGTCGCTCTTCCTATTATACAAATGGAGGAAGATATTCTCGGCTTGACAAGAAAACGGATATATCTAAAGAGATATCTCCGGGTTATTTAAATTTTGCGTATCTTCCGGATTAATTATCACCAATGCTGCAACAAGTTTATATGCGAAAATAAAATAATAAGTTAACAGTAAAAACACATGTATAAAAACAAGCTTTTATTAGTATGCTCTATCCCGGGCCAACCCTGGATGCATCAGCCTTGTCATCGTAGAACTAAGAACGGGCTATCATAATTGAATGCGTATACAAAATTTCGTATTTGTGCTGTTGGCCATTGAGGAATGCCCTCGTCGGGAGCCAACACTGGGCGCAGCAGCCATGTCATAGTGAAACTTAAAACGGGCTATCCTCATTGAATGCGTATACAACATTTTGTCTCTGTGCTGTTGATCGTTGAGGAGTTCCCTCGTCGGGAGCCAACCCTGGGCTCAGCAGCCATGTATTGATGAAACTTATAACGGGCTATCGTAATTGAATGCGAGAAGGTTTTTATAATAGCCATGTTGTTGTAATTTACCACTAGATGGCGCTGCAAAGCATCAATTTCTATACCGCTTAACCGATCGCCATGAAAGGTGGTTTACATAGACATTTGAGCCCGTATAATATTTTTAGCCGGATAATATCTTTATTGTAACTCGCCACCAGATGGCGCTGCAGCACCTCAACATCTATACCGGCCACCGATCGCCATAAAACTCGCCTCCCTTTATTGTAACTCGCCAATATATGGAGCTGCAGCACATCAACTTATATACCGTTCAACCGATCTCCTTGAAAATTCGTATGCATAGGTATTTGAGATTGGATATAATACGGGCAATGCTGGGTAATGCCACTAGTACTATATATAATTATTAGAGATACGGAATTTTTGATTTTACGAAATAGATGCGAATTTATGGGCAATTTCTTGAAGTTTGAAAAAATGCGAAAATACGCACCTGAAAAAAGATAAGTAAAATGTCTCTGCAGATGAGATTAAATAAAACAAATGAAGCCTACTTTCATATTGGTCAGTTATTTTGCCCATCTGTGGCTGCAAGTCACCACCTTAAAATAAAATACATTACTCGAAAACATCTCAAAAAATCCTTTTTTCAGAGAACTTTCTCAAAATCAGTTGATTGATGGATATACTTACTTTCGTAGCCTAATGCTTAAATCAGTAAATAGGAATGAAGATGCCAATGTTAAGAACATATTTAGGGTCCGAAATGCTGCTTTTCAACCTTTGCTGAAGCAGCGTTACAGAGTTAGTTACTTCTACGCTATTAGTTGAACAACGTAAAAGAAGAACGCTTCTTTAAACCCTTCGGCTACGTAACGACTAAATTTGGTTGCACATCAGAACATCGTTGACTACGTAACGACCAATATTGGCGGCTTGCTCCAGGAGCGCACAGTAATATTATTTTCTAATTCGAACGCATCATAAAATCCATACCATTATTACCATAGATACATAGACGGCCGCTATAATAATTTCGCGCGTCATTTCGTGGATATTTCTGGTAAAACTCCATTGTCAAATATATATTTTTTTTTTCGAGGTCATAAAAAAAATAATATCGTGTTAATATCGAAATATTTTTGTATGTAAATGATCAAAACGAAATATTAACTTTGATAGAGAATGTAATAAGGATCATGATAATATTTACAATTTCTAAATAGGGTTCCGAATTTTTCCGTAAGACGAGTACAAGTTAGAAATGCCGAGTTTTTTTCACTTTTTCGAATTTCTCATATTTTTTCATAATTACGTAATTGTTTTACAAATTGAGATTTCAATATTCTATACACGAAATTTCAATGCGATTATTGTACAGTTATTCTTTTTGTGATTGATATAGTAGTTCCATAGTTATAGTACTTTTTGTCGAGCGCGGCGATATTGCAAGAAATTCCAATAAATTGCCGCGGTCTGCGTTGAAATTATGCCGCTACTCGAAGGGTTAAATATAATGTCGCCGTTACGGATAGAACGTTTCGATATTAGAAGTACAACAATGTTAGTTTTTGATTAATATTAAATATAATTTTTAGGCCTATTAAAAAGTTGTTTTATATGCAGTATATGGGAATTTTAGCGAAAATTTGGATATTTTCAATTTTGTTTTTGAGAAATTTCTGTTTTCTTTATGCCAAAATAATTATCTCTAATAATTAAACCTTTAATAATGATAAATTATTGCTTGGAAGGAAACAGTGTGCGCCGTCGCAGACGATTGCGCCGTAAAAGTGCACTCACGACGAGAGAGCAGCGCAGCTGGCGCGCGGGCCGCAGCCTCACGTCGTGTCGCCGCCTTCCCGGAATCGTGAGTCCGCCAGACTGCGCCTGCGCAGGAGTGAATGCCTTCGCATTTGCGCAGGTGGGAGTCGGTGCAAGTGCGCTGCACCCTTCGACAATGCTGCAGTGGATGCGATGCACCCAGTGCCGGATTTTATTATTATAGAAGAATTCATTATTACTGGTCGTATAGTCTCGGTATAGATTCGCGATAGATTCGGTATACACCGTTTCACCGCTTCGTAAGGGAGAGGACCGCGCAAGCGACCTCGAACTCGTAACCAATCGAGAGACTGGAGTAATCTGGTCACAATTGGAAGTAAGGGCGTGAGTGTAAGCCCGCCGGCGATCTCGCGGTTAAGGCATTGGCCTCTTACGGGTTTGTGGCGGAGCTAGACGGTGGACTGTTTTGTCCAAGTCTTCTGCGCTCACTCCGTCAGCGCTCACTTCAGAAATTTACTGCGTGAATTTTGTAACACCCGACGTTTCGGCGACGTTGCAGATGCCGTTGACTAGGGTAGACAGTCTACCTTAGACAACGGCGGCTACAACGTCGCCGAAACGTCGGATGCTACAAAATTCCCGTGGTAAATTCGTTTTTATCTTATTTATAATGTCAAACAACCGCGATAATCTCCGATTTAGAAAATATGTTACTAAAAATTTTGAAAGTTGATATGTATTGATCGTTATTTGCCTTGACTCTCAATTTGTTTTCTATATAAATTCTAATTTCAGTTGTGTCAACATTCCAATGCTGCCTAGTGCGGCGCCATAAGAAGAAGAAGATAACTATGAAGTATCGTTTTGAGTTTGACGCGCGGACATGTAAGAAAGCACGCAAGACATTATTTACTTTCTGATAAAATATAAACAAAGTAGTGAATACAGCAACAATAGAATTGAAATAGTTAAATATGTAAATTAGATACCTTGCATCTATATATGTGAAATGTGTAAAACATACAGAAAACTCTGATTTTTTAAAAATTGCAAAAAGAGAGAGAAAAAATAGAATCATGCAATAAAAACCGTTGCATATATGTAATATTCAGAAATATAAGATAAGGCTATACATAAAAATATAAAATGTACTTAAAAGTAAATAAATAAATACGCAATAGGACGATATAAAAACTAGTTTATGTAGTGAAATCAATGGTACATAGATAGAGAGCATTACATTTATTTAATTTTGTATATTGCATAGCCTAAGGACATTAAAAAAAAACAATACAATTAACTACTCCAGTGAATAGGCAATCCTATACTTGGATGCATTACAAAATTAAATGCAAAAAAAATAATTAATAAAAAACCATAACTATCATGATAGTTATCATGGCTGTAATATTATGTTCAATATTACCTACACACAAAAAAAAAAGAGATATAATAGTCACGGAAAATAATATGTTAAAATAGAAATGCAAATTCTATGTAGAATAATCAAAATAAAATTATTTTATTGTCAATCCAGCAATTATGCTGACGTATTGTTTTGAAATGAATAGATGTAAAGTAAATTACATGACAATTAGAATGTCAGCTATCGTAATACCATTATGTTTAAAAGTTTACAAATTTTACTAATGGAAAATATGGAAAATAAACTATACAAAATAAAACACGGAACATAAAATAAAATTTACATGGAAAATAAATTCAGAATATTTAAACGCCCTTATACCATAAATTGTTTTTTTACCAATTTACAATTATCTTTTTAAATTAGTCCTGACCAACACAAACAAACCTAGTACACAAACAAACTCTAAGAAACACATTCATTATTACCAATGTTTTCTTATAGAGCAACACATTCTATGTATACTCCAAATGCTAAATTATTTAATGCATATTTTAATTTACCCGAAGATTTATTAAAAAGTAATAATATATAAATTATTATTATTAAAATAATTGAGCAAAATTATTATTTAAAAAACATTTTATAGTGAAGAAAATTAACTAGTAATAATAATAACTTGTACAAATAATAATAACTTGTAATAATAATCACGATATGCCATTAAATTACAGCAAAAAAGAGATCGTTAAAAAAAACTTAGAAATAAATTTTTTTTAAATAATTAAATTAAATTTGGTGATATTTACATTGTCTTAAAAAACTAATAAAAACATGCGGTGAGTTATCGATCTATGTGTCTCCTAATTTAGACTCTAAAATGGATTTAATTGTTAGGGGTCCCAGATTGTAATATCAATATCATCATCACTATTGGATTATGGTGTATACTTTGTACCTTGGTCTGGTCATACATTCGAAGTCGCTTGCGCGGCCTCGAATCTGGAACTAAACTACCTGATGTTAGCGGTAATTCCATTTGAATTTATCGCAGACCGTGGCGCTCTTAACCCGTCAATCGCACACGAGATCGGGTGGCAAAAGAATCATTTTAAAGAAAGCCCCATGTGAACAACAACGCCCCTCGCTGCTTAGGAAACGTATGTTTCCAGACACATTCCAGGTTAAACCAAAGACCATGCGCCCCGACACAGTCCCCCCTAATTTCTGTATACATGACAGGTTGTAAAAATATCTAATAATAATAATAATAAATAAAATATAATACCAGCTCTCAATAAAAAAATAGACAAAAACAAAAACATGACATCGAAAACAATTATAAATAAGATAAAGACGAATTTACCGCGTAAAGTTTGTTTGCACCCGGCGTTTCGGCAATGTGGCAACCGCCGGTTTTAATATTAAACCGGCAGTTTTAATATCGCCGAAACGTCGGGCTCTACAAACTTTACGCGGAAAATTAGTCTTTATTTAAAAGTTATTATTGAAACTGAAAATAGACAAAGTCTATGTAATAAAACTACAAACGTTGAAATTTAGGGCTATTCACAGCATATTTTTTATCTTGATTTCAGGACACACCTAAGATGTATTTATTTAAGAATTTATAAAACATTGATTTGCTTAAAAAATAACAGGAACCGGATGGCAAAACCTTGCTTTGTTTCTGTCACCCAACTGGGACTAGCCCGTTCTAGGGTGGAGAGGACTCTAATATTACAATCAAGTTTGCTTGATTGCTGTTTACAAATGTACAAGTTTTAGTAAAAAGCTAATCACACTAAATTGTCCTAAAATGTGGTCTTCAAAATGATGTTTGAAGATGGATAAAGGAGACGCTAATTAAAAGAAAAAAAATCAAATCAAATAAATGAAAATATTAAGAACCAAAATAATCAACATAAAATAATCATGATATATAAATTATAAAAAAATATATATTAACAAATTTATAAATAATGATAATAATCAAATCAGCGAGTTAATCATCAAATCATCAAATTAATCATTCTAAAAAATCTAAAAATCTTTGAGTCTTATTTTTTTCTTCTTCTAATAGCTTATCTTACTCTGTAGCCTTATTCAGACCCAATCTCGATCCTCCTTCATTCAGAAAAACTCTATTGTAATTTAATTTTATGATCCGTGTTTCTGCATGCATGCAAGCAAATTTTACATAATGAAATCAAGAACTAAACATTATCGCTTAGCCCCAACAATAAACCGATTAAATTGTATGCATGGTCTGGTCCATTAGCATACATTCGTGGGGCATACGTTGGGGCGAGATTTTTTGTACGCAGATGGCGACAATGTTGCGCGCGTTACGGGCGCCCCGCTCGAACGGCTTACTAAAATGTCAAATTTACACCAACAGATTAGAAAGGCTGCCCTAATAAAACTGTTGAGTTATTGGCAGCGGACGTGTCCGCGCGATAACCATCGCACACTACCCGCGGGCTTTTATGTGCGAGGGAAAGCTGCAGTACATCTACACTAATATTATAAAGAGGTAAAGTTTGTGAGGTTTTAGGAAGTAATCTCTGCATCTACTGAACCGATTTCAAAATTGCTTTTACCAATAGAAAGCTACGTTATTTGTGAGTGTCATAGGGCTCTATATATTAATCCGAAAAATGAAAAGACTTATTCGTGGTAGTTGTAGTCGGAGAAAAAAAGGTCGAATGAAAACGTTTCTTACGAAAGCTGCTTTAACGATGAGAGATATATGATTGAGTTCTAGAGAATAGTTGTAGAGCTTGGTAATGCCTACAAAAAAGTCAGCGACAGCACATGTCTACATTTTATATTAAGTCACAAAAAGTAGTTTTTTATATTAAAAAAATAATTTAAATCGTTAGGTCACCTTTATCGGTCACATTATCAACAATTATGAATTCATATCAAAATAAATAAATTTATCGTCTCAAGTGTTTAAAACAAAAGACTGTTCCCTTTTACTGCACATAATTTCCCTTTTACTGCATAAATGGTTAATGAGATAAGACATTCACAAATAAGACACTCACAAGAAGACACGCACAAACGGTAATATAGTCAAATTGGCATGCAAATACATACATACATATGCAGTCAAAATATAACCCTTTTTTTGGCAGTCAGGAAATAAATCAATACACTCAGTACTAACCGAACCACACTCATAATTTCATCACAAGTAAAAAGTTTTACCGCCCAACGAAGTGGGCACGGGTCAGCTAGTATTTTATATACATAGGAGCCACCAGCGGCCCCACCAGTAGGGCGGCCTATTGCTAAACTGAATGTTCCGCTCACTAGAGCCAGTACAGCGTGATTGTGCGGCTTTAAAGCCGCAAAGTCTATATACTTTGCCTATTACCATTCCATAATAAGTTATAGCCTAATGTTCTGGGGAATCGTGTCAAATTCGGAAAGAAATTTTCGACTACAAAAAATTTCTATGCGCAATTTATGTACATTATCATCGCTAACATCTTGCAGGCCGTGTTTCATTGAATCTGTTATCATGACAATTTTTTTTTTGAGGAGTACATTTTAGGGCATTTTAGTTTTATTAGCATTTTACTATATTTTTTACATAATTTATTGTTATATTAGAGTTCTGTCCACCCCAGAAGGAGCTAGTCTTAGTTGGGTGACAGAATCAAATAGGTAATTTTTCATCAGGTAAAAGCCACTTTAAGTTAACCATTAAAAAGTCTTATCAGTCCTTTGTCCCCCCTATTTCATCTAATGGCTATTAATCCCTTAAACGGTTTACATGAATAGTTTTTTGTAATATTTAAAAAAATATATTTTTGGTACAAAATAATTAATAGGTAATGGTTATAATCTTAACGTAAATTTTCATTTTCATTTGTTTTTCGTTCTTTTTCTTTAGTCTATCAATAAATCACTGCTAAAGAAATGTAAGTATAAATAAGGTATAATAGCGGAGATATGTACTGTACATATAGCATTAACGGTAAATATTTTTAGTATATAATTACTTATAGTTTTATTGTTATATTTTGTATTTGTTATATATAAACGTTGTTTGTTAATCGAATAAAATAAAATAAATAAAAGTTTAAGGTTTTTCACTGTTATTTTTGTAATCAAAATCAATGTTTTATAGTTATTCTTAAATAAATAAATTTATTTTGCTAAATGAATATTTTAAACACTTCTCTTTTTACTCGACCTACCGGGTTTATTCATGACGGCCGCGCAGGGAAAGAAAGAAAAAACTGTCAAATGATGACTGTCTTTTACGCCAACGCGCAACACGGCGATTTATATTGAAGACGCTGCTTTCTCCTGATTTGAGAGCAAGGGGTCGCGGCACATATCCTATGACACTCGGGAGGACATAACAATTCTAACATTACAACACACTTCTAAATCGGTTCAAGCGTTTAAAAGTTATGGTGGATTAAAAAAACGGAAAACGTACCTACATGAATCCTAAACACACACCACTCCTATTTTTGGGTAGTCGTATAAAAACATCATAAATGTTTTGTTTCATGAGATTCCAGATATTTTTAGAAGGTATGATCTAAGCGTCATGCCTAAGTTGGCAACATAGGTCACACCTAAGTAGCTCGGTGGCTTCCTGCCACTCAGTCTGTCGCCGTCAGCGCCTCGCTATTGCTATGGCATGCTATGCCTCTGTGTCTTGGGCGAGCGACGCTCGTCTGCCTGTCTGCCTTTCCGTGTATCGGCAGATATGCATTACCAGCGCCGCAGACCACAACCAGAGAATATTCAACTGTTTTTAATTAGGCACCACTTTTGCAATAATAAAGTTAAAATTGTTAAGAAGTTGTGCGACTCATCTAGAGACCCAAGTGAGCGAGTGGCCAAAAGTGCACTAAAATAAAATTTAGACTACGTTACGATTATATTACGATTGAACATAATTTGGACAATTGACCACATTAGTTCTACTTCGCTAACATAGTTTGTAAGTTGTACATATAACGTAGATCGTAGCTAACATAACGCGTAAGTTGTACATATATGTAACTTACATCGTAAGAACATAGTGAAATCAGAATAACAAGCGAATAAACCTGCGGGACTAACATCTTCTCTCTTGGAGGCACCACTCAGAATGCTTGCGCATCTACTGGTGGCGTTCCTACTTAACTGACACACCCGAGGGCATGCACAAACGTATAACACAAAATGTATAACACGTAACAGGCAAATAAATTAATTCTGATTCTGATTCAATAACCTTTTAAAGCTTGAGAGGTTGAATAATCACGGGGCTTTCATTAATTACGCGGGTATAAAAGTGGAGGGGGCAGTCCGACAAAATCTCACCGAATATTATTAGGGCATTTTTCTTGCTTCGGCAACACCTCACAGTGTATCTTAAACGCGACCCAAAGAAGTTACAACGATATCAGATCATTCTTTATCCAATTGAGTGAACGCAGAGACTTGAGCAACACAGTCAACCGTCTAACTACGCCATCAAGCCCGTAAGAGTGAGAACCCACCGCCTTACCGCAAGGCGCTGGGCAGTGAAACCAGCGGGCCGACCTCACGCACTTACTATCAGATTTAGACGGATTTCTCATCCTCAAGTCTAGTTACGAATTCAAGGTCGCTTGAGCGGCCTCTACCTAATGTTAGTAATTAATCACATTGCATTTACCGCGGATCCGTAGCGCCCTTTGCCCGAAAAGGTTACTCGGGATCGGGTGCCTTAGGATAGGTGACGCCAGGTCAACAGCTACCAGCTCTTTAGGAAACATACGTTTTCAGATCCTCCGGTTATTCGCCAGATTGCGTAAGCGTGGCTGATACAGCCTGGTATGCAAACCGCCCAGTTCCGCCCGAGGTGTGCCGCCGATCCGATCACAATCGCCTCCGACTGCAGATGACACTCGGAGATGTCGAATACAACGGGCGAAACCGTCATCTCAGGAAGATTAAACGGGCGAATGGCGTAACTAGACAGTGGACTGCTTCGTCCCAAGTCTTCGACGCTCACCTCACGCGTGATAGAACGATAAAATGCCGTTAAAACTTCCTGAGGTGACGGGTACGCCAGTTGTAGTTGACAGTTCAAGTTGTCACAGTCAGCAGTGCCGATAAGCAGTCAGGCAGCCAGTCAGAGCCGCGCTGACACGGTTACCTGATCAGTGACGCCGACAAGCACTCGACGAGCCCGGACGAAAGCGCCGTCGCTTAAATGGTTAGTTTCAATCGCGGCAGGGTCAACAAATCCGGACAATTCATATGCCTGGGTACGGGTGCGATTACAGACACAGCCATTTGTAGATTGTGTACAATCGAGCAATCGATTTTTATACCAGGAAGAAGAAATACTGGAAGGCAACCGGCTTGGCATTTCCAATGACCAACCTTTGATGACTGATTGAAACAAGGCGATGATCTCTTATTCAAACGTCGGTCATCACAGCATCAAGATAGTTTGAGAAGTGCGATCGTCGTGCACGAAGGAGTTCATTGCTTTGCGATGGTCAGGTCGTCCTGCAGCCGTGCGCATCGACCAGTGTCTACACAGTTCGTAGCGCTCAGTTGGTTGCATTGTCTGAGCCACGTGGTTAGCAGCGTCTTTAACTAACTAAATCTAAAATGTTTAAACCTTGTCGGTTAGTCGCATACCAATCGACAAATAAATATTCTTCCAGATTAACAAAGTATTGGGTCCTTATCTATGAAGTTGCTGTTCTATAAAAGAAATTTAAACCCAAAAACTTTGTAAGAAAAATATATATTTAATTATTAGAAGGATTAACTCCTATTATCTATGCAGATTCGTCATTTTAATGGGAGTTGCTTAATTCCTCTGCTGTAAAACTCCCGTGGACAGGAACCAATGAATGTCTACTAATGATAATCTGGGTAGATTGACGAAAGCGCAGAAATTATTATTGAGAGTAATACACAGGAAAAACCGGCGTCATCCATCTGCCTTGTTATTTTCCCAATCCCATGTGCTATCAGCTAAACAGTTATTCATTAAGCAAGCGCTTCTTGCATTCTACAAATCTAGAGATGACCATGCTCGAACTCAAAACAATCTGAACACAAGAATGTCTGCGAGTATCAATTATAAAATTCCGTCAGTGAGGACAACATTTGCCCAGAAACATATATTCTACATAGCCCCAAAATTATATAATTCCCTATGTGAAGACATGAAAAATTATCCTAACATAAAAATATTTAAAGCAAACCTTAATAGATGGCTACTTTAACAAGGGATATGTAAAATCTGATCAACTTCTTCGCAACGCACGACAATTTATTTAGTATCACTTATCTATTATTCTTAATAAAAATTTTATTAAATTTGAACTATAAATGTATTTATTTATTACATAGCTATATATTTTCTAAAATTGGTATATTTATGTGTATATACAGGTGGTGGCTCCAAATAATTTATTATAAAAAAAAACATTTAATTTCTTAAAATTGCATAAAAATATGCACATCTAGAAACGGGCCAAATTATCGCCTAGTTAGATGTGCTATTGGCAGGAAAGGTCATGTAAGATTTGTTAAACCTCCCTATATTAATTATTAAAAAAATTATATAATTATTATAAGAAGCAACCGTTACATGATCAATAAACTGTATAACTAATCATAAGTATCTCAATAAATAAAATAAATAAATAATGCTTTGAAGGGGTTGTTCACCGACTCTACAAATCTGATTTTTTCCCCTTGTAAAAAGTTATCTAAATTCTGAAAAAAAAATCGGTTGTCTGTAAAGTCGGTTTACTGACGATAGTTGAACGTGACAACGTCATAAGAAAATACTGATGGAATGGTTGCATTTGAAGCAGTTTCATTTAAGATTCTGATATTGTTTATTACAAACACCCAAAAATATATGCGTTTATACTCACCGATTTGACTACATGTAAATGTATTATTGTATAGCAGTATAATTGTATAATTGTTTATTGTTTAAAGTTTATTATTTTTTTTAATTTGAAAGTTTGAAATCTCAAACTGTTAAATAACGGTTTGAGAAGCGTTCGAGCACGCTGCGCCATCTAGCGGTAGGTAATACGTCGTAAATAAACAGTATCAGCGACATTTTACCAACCGCTAGATAGCGCATCGTAATGATAGCTTTTCATACTTTTTTTTTTTAATAAAAGTTGCTTACTTCATTGCACTTCGTTGTACCCACAAGAAAATTGTCCGTTCAGTAATAACATTCCGTATATCAAGAATACATATAAAATTATGTCAAGAATTTAAATCAATCTAGTGATTTTCATTCGTACTATTTTAGACTGAGGTTAGTAAATAATTCTTGTCGCAACCGGTAGATGGCAGCATTTATATTGAATAATAAAGATAATAAATGGAACGCCTCAGAGCGAGGTAACGCCGCATGAGTCATGTTTTTTCGTGCGTGCAGCCAGCTCCATCGAATTATAAGACATTGTCATGTCAAAAAAAAAACAAACGAGTCTATCTTAGCCTTTTTACATCAGGTAGTTCCAGTGACAATCTTCCAATTCCACCTTCAGTCTCTCTTTCTCTTTCTGTCTCTCTGTCACTCGTCATCATTTGTCATGGAAAATACTTATGACAATCAATCGACGAAACAAAAACGACGGAAAGACAAATGAACCGCTGATTTTTAAAAAAGAATAACATGGCCTTGAATTAGAATTTATTTGAAATTCAAATTCTAACTCAAACCCAAGTTATCAGTTAAATATGGCCAGTGTGAAAAAACAGCATTTACATAGGCAAGGACTCCCAATATTAGTCTATTTATTTAGTTACATAATACTGTTACTACTTCTATAATGTCTGTGGCAGAATAACAACTCACATGTTTTGACATAAAGTTGACCTTTCGTCCACCTCTCCCTCTTTTTTATACTGATACGGGACCGGAGAAATGTTCATATCATTTCACTACTATATAATGTCCTACACAATCGTACATCTCCCTCCAACCTCAACGAGGCTTTTACCGGGTTAGGAAGTCATGGTCTCCCACTTCGTTCAAATCAGATTGATACTCTACGTATCCCAAATCACAAAACCACTTTTTATCCAACTCCTTCTCTGTACATGCAGCGCGACTGTGTAATCAGTTTCCTCCAGATATTAGAGGCGCTAACTCGCTTTACAACTTTAAACATTGAAAAAGCACTTTTTCTTTTACAATAATTTATATATTTTATATTTAATAATATTTTATATTTTGTAATCCTTATATAGCAAACATCATGCGTTTATCGACGAAAACAATATTTTTTCACCAGCGCAATACGGCTTCAGATCAGGTATGGGTACTCAGGACGCAATTGCATTTCTCACGGAAAAAGTAGTGAAAGCGCTTGACGAGGGAGAAAAATGCTTAGCTGTGTTTCTAGATCTTGCGAAAGCATTTGATACCGTCTCCCATCGTATTTTATTTGCTAAACTCGAAAACGCTGGAATTCGCAATTTGTCCAAAAAATGGTTGATTAGTTACCTTACTGGCAGGACTCAGAAGACTAGACTAGGAGAGACGTTAAGTTCTCAAGCCACAATTAAATTTGGCGTTCCACAAGGAAGCGTACTCGGTCCGTTGCTGTTTCTGCTATATATCAATGACTTACCTAACGTCGACTTAGAAGGGGGCGAAGCTTTGATGTTTGCAGATGATACTGTGATTATCTTTAAAGGCAAATCATGGCAAGAGGCATATATTAAGGCTGAACGCGGTCTTTGCCGAGTAAAGCACTGGCTCGATCACAACCTACTTACTTTGAATATAGCTAAAACAAAACATATGACATTCGCCATCAGTAACATCAATCGCCTCCAAGGTAGTATGCCAAACCTTCACTTACGCGACTGTGTACATGCTGACTACAATTGCCCATATTGTCCATATACGACTATTGAGAAAGTGAGTAAAATAAAGTACCTTGGAGTTATTGTAGATGATAAGCTCAACTGGAAGGACCACATACAGGGTACTGCATCAAAAGTCCGCCAACTTATTCACATATTTAAGGTACTAAGGAGTGTAATCTCAAAACCCTTAATCAAAACCATCTATTACGCTTTAGTCAATAGTATACTATCATATGGGATCCTTGGATGGGGTGGCGCGTCACTTTCAGCTCTAGATCCCTTAATTAAGGCGCAAAAGTCAATAATAAGGGTAATAAATAAAAAGCCTTTTAGGTTCTCCAGCGACCACTTATTTAAAGAGTTCCAAGTCCTAGACATACGCCAATTATATGTGAAAGTATCGACAATATTTTATTACACCCACACAGAGCGGCATATGATTAAATCTCATACTATCAGAACACGCGCAGTTACAGCCATGCAACATGATGTTCCCCTGATGAAAACTAAATTCGCCCAACGACATTTTTCTTTTCTAGCTGTCCGACTACACAATAGAATACATTCGGAATTAAAAGTGAAGTTAGATACCATACGAGGAAGAAAAATTATGACGGAATGGTTGATTGAGCTAGGAAGAAACGAAACGGAGAAATTAGTTAATTATAGTGCTGTATAAGAATACCAAACTACATAAAATTACTGCTTTATGTATATGTATAGATTATATGTATAAATGTATATATGTATATATGTGTATGTATATGTGTAGATGTATATGTTTATATGTGTATGTGTATATATGATTATTTAATATTATTATGTATATTATGTTACTAAATTATAAGTAGGTATATGTAAAATTTGTGTAAATATAGAGCTACCACGTAAAACAATGCTACATTATGTCACACTTACCAACTAAAAAAAAAAAAAGGAAAAAAGAATACATAAAAGTCTACCTTAGTACGGGCATTACTCCAGCAAGGTAGATTTTAATCTTATTAATCTAGTATTATAAATGTGTGTGAAATATTAATAAATAAATAAATAAATAAATAGGCTTTACTACTGTTATATATTATGCTTATACGTTATTCTTTATGCTGTAAGTTTTTAACCCCTCAAATGAATGGCGATTAGCTCGGGTTGCCTACGGCAAAATGTATATAAATTTATATTTACATTTACATTTACATTTACATAGAGCGGGGTTTACTATAGAGCTATAGCATTACTATACAGCGGATTACTATAAAGCGGCGCACATTTACATTTATATTTACATTTATATAAATTTATATACATTTTGTATACATTTTGCCAAGGCATCCCTTAAGGGACGCCTCACATTTGAGGGGTCAAAAAAAAAAGAAATATGTACCATAAATTCTAACCTTTCTCTTATCCGTTCCCTTTCCTGTATTATATGTATTTATATCCTATTCGAATATTTATTTAATTATTCTCTAGGCTTTAGATAAGCATAAAATGCATAATATTCCCTATAATTTAAAATTTCAGTACTTCTTTTCTGCTTTCAACCAACAAGTTGTCGCATCAACATGTTGGTTGACTGGAATATATTATTTATCTAGCTATAATTCCGCCATTGTACGTTAAATGTTTTATTGTGCATTAAAAGATTTTTCATTCTTCCTTTACTCATCACTCAAGTGGTTCCTGACATTTAATTTTAATCTCATTTAATTCAGAAATATTGTTCTAGAAATGTTAATAACTATTTTTATTGGTGTTCTCCTTAGAACAGGCTCTGCCTAGTTAGGAACGACACACAATATATTAAAAATAAATTTCAACGATGTAATTTTTTGACTAATAATAAACAAAAAACTAAATAAATAAATTTCTTTCAGACTAAAATAGTTTGTCTAGTACTTAGTTACTAGTCTTGACATAATTCATTCATTTTGAAGAGTAGGCTATATTATTTCATACTGTTAAATAAGCACATCTAAGTTCGGTTGTTTTAGAGTTTCTAATTGGAAAAAATAATGGAGCAAAATCTCCTTTTTGTGGATTTTTACTCGTAAACGTCTTAGGTTAGTGCAATAAATAGAAGAGTAGAGTGTTAAAAGTAAATAGAAGAGTAGAGTAGAATATTGGGTAGACTTAACTTTGTTAGGCTAATTGAGACCGTTATGTAGCTAATTAAAAAGATAATAGGATCACTACCAATTTTTGCCCGTGCGACGGTACCTATGTATGTCCGCTATAAGGTCCAGCGACGACTCGATGACGTTAGTACACAACGTGCAACTTGAACACGCTTAGCAACGGACCATGTCAATTTTCAGAGTATATGCGCCACTTCGCGACGTAAACCTTGGCTCACGACATAAATATATTAAAGTATTTCCGAATAACAATAGCGTTTCGTCGTTTCATCACAATCTGCAAAATCACAATTTCAAAGGACAACTCAATACAGAAGCATAACATTTTATAACAGGTTACCAGATGAATTAAAAAATACACAAACATATGCACTATTTAAAAAAAATACCAAGGAATTTTTACTGCAAAAATGTTTATATGGCACGGACTTTTAAAATTTTATAGTCACAATTGACTACTTGTTTATTTAATTTATTTTTTATTTTTTTTAACTTCCATTTTAATCCTATTCTGAACACTTCATTTTATAGACAATTTACTTACTGATTATGTAACATGATTTAGGAATTATTGCTTTTATTTTTATATTTTTATTCTGATTATTATTTGATGCTTTCCAAATTGGACTCCTTGATTATTATTATTATGATTGTTTTTTTTTATTTAAAGATTTATACTTTTTTTTTATTTTTGGATTTGGTATTTCTATTTTTGATATTTCTAAATGATCTTTTTAATATTTAGACAATGTAATGGTTGATTTTGTATAGTTTATTGACTTTCTAAAGTGATTTAATTTTATTTTTGCCAGATATATGATATGTTTAAAATATGAATATTATAAAAAATAGATTTATTAATTGTAAGTTCTATACCCTTACCGGGTTTTTTGGAATAAATAAACTTTGAACTTTGAACTTTCATTCAGCGTTTCATTGCGGGACCTCAGTATGGGAGCCCTTTTAAGATAAAAACTCACGTTTGTTGCTTGTTATAAATGTTTCCTTTCCTGTTCATCTATGTATGTTTTCGATAAATAATATTTTTTTTTCAATAAATTAACACAAATATATCGTGATTAGTGTCAAATAAAAGGCCTGACTGAGTACATTTCAAAAATATATAAGTATATATGTGGATAAATACATACACCACACATATTTCCTAAAAAACCGTAATAAAAATAATTACAAGTAAAGTACTACAAAATTTGTAGTACAAAATGATTCCAGAAGCTAACGGAAAATCGGGTACCTCAATGAAATATATATTTTTGAATAGCTTAGACCTTCAGGATAATGGTTGATTATGGGCAAAAATCGCTCAATACATGGGAAGGGGGTCAAATCGCTCTCATAAATTTTGTTTACACTAATACACAAAAATATATCAAGCGACCAGAAATGTTACTAATGTAAAAAGATAGTTCGAAAGAGTACATACAAATGAGTATAGAGGGCGTTAAATTTTATATAATTATTTGAGATTTCAATCAAATGTCATTAAGATAATGAAAGATGCATTGCATCAATGTATCAAATATAGAGAAGATATTTAATAAAATCAGTCTTATTTTATTGTTATGTTCAATACTTTACTCGTCCTGTCTACCTTGTTATAAATACAGTAGTTCACTTTTTGTAACGGCAGTCGTGATTTTTATCCCTTTTAATATGTTTACTTGTTAGAGCTCGTTCACACTATGACGGGCCGTCTGGTTCGAAGGTCCGTCTAAACAGGCGAAAGTTCCAGTGGCTGAATAATTTATATAAAGCTGTTCACATTTAGACCGAGAAAAAAACAATTTTTTGAACTGCTTGCCAACTAGAGTTGTCGACTACAGCGGACGAGCCCGTCACCTCAGGAAGTTTTAACGATTAGTCGTTCTGTCTCCCTGAAGTAAGCGTAGAAGACTTGGCCAAAAACAGTCAACCATCAAGATCCGCCACGAGACCGTAAGAGGCCAACGCCTTAACCGCGAGATAGCCAGGAGTGCTACCCAGCGGGCTTACACTCACGCCCTTACTTCCGATTGCAACCAGATTACTCCAGTCTCTCGATTGGTTACGAGTTCGAGGTCGCTTGCGCGGTCATCTCCCTTACGAAGCGGTGAAACGGTGTATACCGAATCTATCGCGGACCACGGCATCTTTTGCCCGGCTGTTCACCCAGGATCGGGTAGCAGATGGTCGTTTCAAGAGCAGTCGCCGTAAGGTCCGCAACCACGCCCGCTCTATAGGAAACAGTACTGCTTCCAGACTCCCCCGACTGTTAGTCAGAGTGCGCAATCGATTGGCAATGCCGCACGGAGCGCAGAGCGGCTAGGAGCGCCAGAAGATTGATTAATAGGGGAAACTAGCCCTAAGGCCAGAGTCCTACCCAGGCTCGCACTTCGTGCGTGGAGATCGTCGGCTGGGTGTTGACCCGTGAGTGTGACCAACCCTGAACAGAATGGGTCTTCGTGGCCAACTCAGCAAGGGCCCCTTAGCTCCCTAAAGTTTGCCACTGCGGAGCGCCGTCTAAACGCCCGGACCGTCGTAATGTGAACGAGCGCGCCGAAAAATAGCACGTGTCTATACGCCCCCGCCCGCCCCGCAGACATACATCTCTCTCCCCGCAGGCAATCGGTTCGAGGTCCGCACTTGTCATAAAGGAGGTCTGCCCTCTACGCCAGTATACTAGACAGTAGCTTCTCTTAGAACAAAATTGAAACGGAAGCGAATACGTCACGAGTCGTAAGGGCTTGGATATTGACGCCAGATGTCCGCTACTGGGCCCACGCGGATATGTAAACGTTCGAAAAAGGTTTGTCACTGCGGAGCGCCGTCTAAACGCCCGGATCGTCGTAATGTGAACGAGCGCGCCGAAAAATAGAACGTGTCAATACGCCCCCGCCCGCCCCGCGAACATACATTTATTTATTTATTAGTTTCAAATAGTATTCAAGAGCATTACAGATGAATCCAATTCGCCTCCGAAGTCTAAAAATAATATATATATATATATATATATATATATATATATATATATATATATATATATATATATATATATATATATATATATATATATATATATATATATATATATATATATATATATATATATATATATATATATATATATATATATATATATATATATATATATATATATATATATATATATATATATATATATATATATATATATATATATATATATATATATATATATATATATATATTCTTCTAGCCGTGTTCGGCCATAGCGACTGCATTGTAGATTCTAGTGACTTCTTTAGTCTTCTCAGAGTCCACTGTTCGGAAGCAGTCAAGTGCGCAGGCTATATTATAGTGATGGGCGTGATTTTCAATTTTAAATCACGCAACAATCACGTTACTGGTATTTTTTCACGCGTGATAATAACTGCTACTCGTGATTTTCGTGATTGTACTGAAATGTACTGTGAAACGTTAAGTAACAAAGTTTCGTCAATGTGATAACTGATAACAGAAACGCGCATTATATTTGCTTAATATTTATTAGTAATTAGAAGAATTAGCGTTCAGAAAGATTATCTCTCTCGCTCTTTTGGTGCTAAGCCGAGTTCGTCTTTCTGAAATAATGTTATTTTATTGCTTTAACAAATCATGAGCAAACTCATTTACACGAACGATTACGACACGAGCGATAACAGTGTCCAAATTCATGCGATAACAGTGTCCAAATTCACGTTACGTACGAAATGAACGCGCCACTCATCAGTCATCGTCCAACCGGCGCGGGCGTTCGCCCAGAACGAACGGCAGATCACTGATCCACTGATCATATCACTGATCCACTGATCGCCGATCACATCTAGTGATCTAAGAATGAACGAAACCAAATGAACGGTTCAATTAGGCGCTCACCGATCATCGTTCAGTGGCGCGACGCGCGGTCGTTCGACGGCGATCAGTGAGAACGGCCAATCACTGATCATATAATCACTGATCAGTGATCGGTCGCGTCGTAGCGGCGCCGAGTGATGGCAACGCGGTGCTGTTCGTAGCCGTGATTCAAATAGCATGTTCTTTCAAATTCTCGTAACGCGTTCTTCGTGATTGCAAATATCACACGTTATTGTTATTGCTATTCGTGATCACACCCATCACTACTATATTATAGTACACAGGTGGGCGCGCGACCACGGGTGCACTCTCTCTTCCTCCCTCTTCTGATACCGATGGAACGGAGACCGTTACGACCAGAGAAAAGTTTGGATGCAGATAAAATAAAATAAATTAATTAATCACCAACACAGCAATGGCTGTCATTGTTAAATTTGTACTCAATATTGCAGAGCTATTTTTTTCGGATTTAGTTCATTTTTCCACGCTGTCATTTATGAAATTGGTAGTTATGGCTTGTGGTGATGTTTGAGGTTTTTCTGGAACTATTGTAGAGATGACCGGTGACTTATTGGTAGTTGTTGTAGTAGGCGGTGATGTAGAAGATGCATTATTGGATTTATCCTGGTTTTCTGATGATCTCGTGTTGTTGCTCATGAGGCTGTGTGAAAATAAATGACTTACATAACTAAATTAATGCTAACATTGAACAAGAAAAAAACATAATAATATAAAACTAAATAAAAGACAGATTATGACAAACATGAGATAGCAAGGAGTTGCCTTTTTAGCTGCCAAAGGTATATACTAAAGATATCTATGTCTGTGGGTAAGGAATTAAGAAGAGCTATGACCCTTCCCACTGGCCTGTCTACAAAAATATTTGTACGGTGGTACGGCACATTAAACAATAGATGCGATCTCCTCGCTGTGTAATTTACCGGTACGTACAATTCAAACTTACATAGTATCTCTTGCAAATAAATAGTTTCTTGGATTAATTTATATGCAAATATAATTAGTGAAATATATCGACGCGTTTCAAGACTGTTGTATCCTACCATTCCAAGCACAAAATCGGACGGAAATATGTATGGATAAATATTGTATTTTCTGTAATAAATATATCTTAAAAATTTACGATATATTTATTACAGATTATTTAAATACGCTCTACCATCTGAATGTATTTGTTTTCACTTGTACACCAGATGACCGAGTTATATTCAAGTATGCTACGGACTAAACAATTATATAGTAGAAACATTACATGAATATTATTAAACTGTTTGCATATGCGAATAACAAAACCGACCATTTTGCTATTGCAAATATTTGTAATGTGTGCACGGAACATCTCTCACCCGCAGGCGTTTCGGGGTCCGCACTTGTTAGAACGGAGGTCTGACCTCTACCACAGTATACCAGACAGTAGCTTCTCTTAGAACAAAATTGAAATCAAAGCGAATACGTCATGAGTAGCAAGGGCTCGGATATGGACGCCAGATGTCCGCTACTGGGCCCACGTGGATATGCAAACGTTCGAAAATCTTTGAAAAATGTCGCAAACCTTTACCTGCGCGTAATGCTAACCAAAGGCGTTCGCCGAGACACCCCTCAACCCACATTCCTCGCACCATGTAACTCGAGAGTAAACACACTGTTTGGTATGCTGAACCTCTACTGTTCAGCTGATTTTGACGGATCGGTGTATATGTGAATACCTATCTCCGGGCGACGGTTTCCGTCGAAACAGACGGCCAATCATAGTGGGAACGAGCCCTTAAACCCTGTAATTGAGCTCCTCCCCCGCGAATCTGCCCTCTTGTTGCTTGAGTTACAACTTTTCCCTTTTTTTGCAACTTTCAGCCTCAGGCGCCGAACAACATAGTATGTGGTGGTAATAAATAATGGGTCAGTTGCGATTGTCCGCTGCTCTGGCGTGTTAATGTATGTATCCTGCGATTGGTTGTCATCGCGCGGTGTGAACGCTCCAGGGTGCTGGCAGGAAATGACTGACATCAACTCCGAACGGCTTCGTTCCTTCGACGGACGACTTCCGCGTTCGGCGAGCGTCCCGTCTCGTCGCATTTGCGCCGCAGACGGAAAACACACCGGCAACGTCACAACCACCAGTACGAATACCGTTAACGGTCTGCACCACGCAAAAACCCAAAAACCATCACTTTGCAGTCGCACATTTGCAACAATGGGCTCGATTGCGTTTCTTCGTGAACTAATATCGTAAAACAAGTAAATATATTTAAAAAAAAACGGTTGTCTGTAAAGTCGGTTTACTGACGATAGTTGAACGTGACAACGCCATAAGAAAATACTGATGGAATGGTTGCATTTGAAGCAGTTTCATTTAAGATTCTGATATTGTTTATTACAAACACCCAAAAATATATGCTTTATACTCACCGATTTGACTACAACATGTAAATGTATGATTGTTTAGCAGTATAATCGTATAATTGTTTATTGTTTAAAGTTTATTGTTTTTTTTAATTTGAAAGTTTGAAATCTCAAACTGTTAAATAACGGTTTGAGAAGCGTTTGAGCACGCTGCGCCATCTAGCGGTAGGTAATACGTCGTAAATAAATAAACAATATCAGCGACATTTTACCAACCGCTAGATAGCGCATTGTAATGATAGCTTTTAATACTTTTTTTTTTTTAATAAAAGTTGCTTATTTTGTTGCACTTTGTTGTACCCACAAGAAAATTTTCCGTCCAGTAATAACATTCCGTATATCAAGGATACATATAAAATTATGTCAAGAATTTAAATCAATCTAGAGTGATTTTCATTCGTACTATTTTAGACTGAGGTTAGTAAATAATTATTGTCGCAACCGGTAGATGGCAGCATTTATATTGAATAATATATATAATAAATGGAACGCCTCAGAGCGAGGTAACGCCGCATGAGTCATGTTTTTTTCGTGCGTGCAGCAGGCTCCATCGGTTTATAAGACGTTGTCACGTCAAAAAATATATTAAATATATCTGATAGCAGCTGATACTGATTGTAGAATCAGATCATACTCACTTATCAGATGACAATAAAAATATCAGTAAAAGAGCATTTCATAGAATTTATTCCCGTCCATGAGTCGATTGGTGAAAGACTGACTGAAGTTATTATAATGTTTTAAATAAATACGGACTGGAATTGAACAATTGTAAGGGTCAAGGTTATGACAACGGGGCGAACATGAAATGAAAAAATATTGGGGTTCAAAAATGAAATTCTGGACCTCAATCCCTTAGCTATTTAAGTCCCGTGTGGCTGTCATAGCTACAAACTCGTACTATGCGCCAAGTCGCTTCGTTTGGGGTACTTCAGAGGTTGTTCACATTGTTTTCAGCTTCTGTTCATCGATGGAAAATTCTAACTGATCATTTGGGACTTTATACTATAAAAAATCTCACTGACACACTGGGAAGCAAGAATACGCAGTGTTAAAGCAATCCGTTATCAAATTAGTGCCATTTTAGACGCTTTAATTACTTTGGCTATTGAAATTCATAATACTGATGTGCAAGTCCCTCATGAGGCTACTACTCTAGCCGAACAGTTAAAAGATTACTTATTTATTTATTTATTTATTTATTAAACAGGGAAAACATACAGCGCTACAAAAAATATTACAATTACATTAAATACAATATTTCTGGCCGATGACATGCTTTCAACAATAGTTTTAGTTAGTTAAGTCTCCAATACGCACAGTGCATTCTGTGGGGGTTGGGAGGGGAAAAGGAAAGGAAAAGGAAGGAATGGGTGTTAATAGATTTTAAGTAATAATGTGCAGTACAAAAAATACAAATTTAAAAAAATTGAAAAGTTAAGAAAATTAAGAAAAAATTACTCCATCATATAAACCATCATATACAGTTATCATATACAGTTAAAGAACAGTATCATATACAGTTAAAGAACAACGAACGAAAAACCAAGTAGTCCCTAAGTCAATAGTATCCCATGAGAAATGTCTATGTCGCATTTTCGATTAATTTTAAGTATATGCTTTGCTTAAATTTTTTCTCCTTCATGTTAAATAGGTCGATATTCTGGAAATGTTTATCGTAAGTTGACATTAAGCGGTACATGATGGAATTCTGGGCATACCTAGTACGGACGCGCGGGACTTCGAAGGTACGGGGAAAGCGAGCCACGCGTGGTGGAACGTGAAAAGTTAGATTATGTATGAAATACGGGTTGTCCACGTTGTTATGGATAACTTTGTGTAATAATACCATGTCTGCCGTGGTACGGCGGTTCTCCAATGATGTAATATTGAAGTTATTCATCCTCTCCTCGTACGTGTTCAGTCCCAAGCATTGACGGTAGTTTAATTGTCTCATAAAACGTTTTTGGACGCTTTCTATTCTCTCCTTACATACATGATATTGCGGATTCCAGATCGGAGATGCAAACTCTAATACGCTTCGGATGTATGCAAAATAAAGGGTTTTGAATACAGTCGGGTCAGAGAACGACTTAGAGACCCTACTAATGAAGCCCAAGGTTTTTAACGCTTTACTGACAATACCTTGTATGTGTTCGTCAAATGTCAATCGGTGATCGAGTTGAACGCCAAGGTCGCGAATGCTCAGCGCGTTGGGAATCGGATCATGGTTGATAAAATACTGAAAATGCAAATTAATTTTTTTACGGCTGAACGTAATTTGATTGCATTTCAAAGCGTTGAGAGAGAGTCTGTTTCTTTCGCAGTACTCAAACAAACAACAACCTATTAATGTCATCCTGGATAAGGTGGCAATCGGTGATGCTTTCAACCTGGGCGTAAATTTTAAGGTCATCCGCGTATAGTATATAGGGCCCATTTTTAAAGCATGATCCAATATCGTGTAAATACGCGTTGAAGAGCAGAGGACCTAGGTGAGAACCCTGCGGGACTCCAGAGGGTATGGATGTGTAGTTGGATCGAAAACCGCCGATGGCTACAGATTGGTGACGTTTATTAACGTATGACGATATCCATCTAAAGAGATCGCCATGAACTCCTAATCTCTTTAATTTGTCCAGAAGTATGGCGTGGTTGACCCGGTCGAATGCTTTTGAAAAATCTGTATATATTGCATCCACTTGTTTCCGATTATCCATAGACTGGATGATAAAGTTGGTGTATTCTCCCAAATTTGAAACCACAGATCGCTGCTTGAGAAAACCATGTTGCTGTGCTGGTAGAAACGTAGCGAGATAGCTGTAGCGTAGGGGTATAGCTGTGAGTAAACCACTTTCTCAAAGAGCTTACTCAGTACTGAGAGGATTGACACTGGCCTGTAGTTAATAACATCGTTTCTACAGCCTTTTTTGTGAATCGGTACGATAAGGGCTTCTTTCCACTTCGTGGGAAATATGCCCTGAGAGAGGGACAAGCGAAATAATAACGTAAGAGGGTGTGCTAAATGATGAGCACAGTTCCTCACGAGCACAGTTCCTCACGAATACTGGCGGTAATGAGTCACTTCCCACACCCTTGTGAATATCTAAGTCTGTAATGCATTTATATACGAACTCTTCGGTGATCTCAATAGAGCTCATGCAATCGGTAGCATTATAGTGTTCATATATCGGCGTTATATGCGATGTAGGGGGACCTTGTGATGAGCTGTTTACTTCGTACACGGTTTGAAAATATTGACGAAAGTACTCGCAAATTTCGGGCCCGTCGGTTGCAACGCTTTCCCCATATCTCATGCACTGCGGGATGCTGTTGCTTTTACGAATTGACTTGACGTATGACCAAAAGTGCTTTGGATCTTGCTTAATGTTACCCTCGGTGTATGCAATAAACCTTGAGAAACACTGTTTTTGCAAAGCTTTGTGCCTTCGCCTCAAGAGTGCAAATGCGTCATAATCGCAAGGATTTCCGTATTTCTTCCACTTTCTATGGTACATAGACTTCTCCTTCAGTACATTGATTAATGCACTGAAGTACATTGATTACAGCTTCATAGTTTCATTGGTTGTTTGGTATGCCATACTTTTTCAAATCAATATCGTCAGTAAATCTCTACAATCAATAGATATGGTTCTCGGTAAATTCACAGAAATGTAGAAAAAATGCTGCGCTTTCGTGGAAGAATATAGAAATACAGGCTTTAAAAGCGCCATTTTAACTGCGAAGGAGTCGGCAGAAGAACTTGAAGTTGAGCCTGTGTTTAGAGCCACATCTAGAATTCGACGTAATAAACGCCAAGCTGGTGAAACTGCCCGCGATGAGCATATAACGTGTACAGAAAAGAAATTTGAATTTAAATTTTCAACTGTCTTTTGGACACTACCATAATTTCACTGAATGAAAGATTTGAATAGTTAAATGACTACTCGTAATCTAGGTCTTATGTACAATATAAAAAAGATTCCGGAAAAACCAGAATTTCTCAAACTCTGTGGTGATCTCCAATTGAAATTAACTGTAGACTCGACAGATATCAGATAGATGTAGATGATTGTATGTTTGTTTGAAAAGCTTTATTGCACACACACAAAAATACAACGTGTACTCTTTTGTGTGTGCAATAAAGCTTGCCACTTTAAATCCTTGCCGCCAATATCTTATTGCCAAAGTGGCAATAAGATATTGCCACTTTGGCAATATCTTCCGGCCATACCGCCAGGGTCATTGTGACTAAAGGTTTATGTGGGCAAATTTATTTGCAAGTAATAAATGAATACACTTATATAATAGTCATATAATATAAAACATATATAAAATATAAAACATAAAACACGTATAGCACGTATAAAATATAAAACAGTGAATAGTAACGTATGCCAGCTCGATATCGAAGAGAGGAATGGAATATAGGGACAAGCAAAGGATACGGGAGGGGAGGAGGGGTATTCATGAGTTGAGTAAATGTCTATTTAGAGAATTTTTTTTAAACCCGCTCAGGTTTTCAAGTTGTCTTATGGGCAAAGGCACGGAATTCCAGAGTCGGGCCGCCTGCACTGCGAAAGACCTGGACATGAAAGTTGATGAATGCTGAGGTATAGCCAGTAATAGATTTTCCTGAGAGCGCAATGGAAGGCCATGTGATGAAAGCGGAGAGAAGAGATTATACAAATAAGTAGGCCTGTTTGACTGTAGTACACGGAAGACTAGGGCGAGTATGTGAAAATCCTGACATAGTCTAATGGGAAGCCACTCTATTTGCCTGCGAAAGTTCGATATGTTATCAAACTTCTTCAGGGAATAAACAAAGCGAATACACGCGTTTTTAATCCTATCTAGCTTAGGGAGTAGTTTTTCATTCGCGTCTAGGCTTGTGCTATTTGGCGTTTAATACAAATAGGTAAGATATTCTGAACCCGTTTAAAAGAATGGATACTTTCAAAGACTCACGACTGACCTCACTTACTTGAGGATGCCAAGATAAGTTGTGGTGTGATGAACTCATAAGTCTGATATCTTTTTTGCCTGATCAGCATGTTACTCCTGTCTTTATTTATTTTTTATCAAAGATAGCAAGTTGAATGAACTGTATCCAAATGTATGAATAGCATTGCGAATATTGAACACCATGCCTGTAGCAGTTGCTAGTGGGGAAAGGAGTTTTCTAAGTTTAAACTGATAAAAACATATGTGCGATCGATAATATCTCAATCTAAATTGACAAACTTTGCAACTTTATCAATCGGAAATGAAATTGCGGAAACATAAACTTTTGTATCTTAATAAAAGAGAATAAAAGAGTTCGCCGATAGAAAGGTTAGAAAAGTAATTATTTATTTTATTTTTAATAAATGGTAATTTTATGAAATGCCTGGTCTTTTTTTTATATGTGTTTGAATGGCAGATAGGGGGAGCTGTTATTTGGAATGGCTTTAAGAGGCCGTACACGAAATATTGCGCATTTCGTGAATTTACGGAATTTTGCAGACGTGAATTTAAGGTTAAAATACTGTATTTCTATAATTTTATTGCACAACATAAAAGATCATTTATATTATTGTCTAATAAGTGAGTTACTTTTTTTTAAATTATTATAGAATTTTGATTAATTGACGTTAAACCGGCGACTGTTTGTGAATTTTTGCTGTAAGAGGTTTAAAATATAACATATTTACGAATCGTTTTGATATCTAAACGGTATGAAAAAATTACAATGTATTGTTGTGAAAGTACTCTATATAATAAATGAATCACTTTTTACTACTTTCATATAAAATTGTTGATAAAAAAAATATTTTACTTTGTCAAATTTTTTAGAAAATGGGCGAAGAATTGCTTTTGATTTTGGCCTTTTAGAACTCTCGTTCATAAAATAAAAACAACAAAAATAAACTTTAGTTCAATATCAATCCATTTCCTCAAAAAAAATGCAAAACATTAATAAAAATTGGCAATAAAGTCTTTTAAAACAATCTAATTCTCGCGGTATGATACTCGCCTATGATACGATTCACGTCTCAAGTCAGCTAGTCCCCGCCGAGCGCTTCCAAAGAGTGGACGTATCTCTTTGGCTCCGAAAATCCTACCCACCTATAGTTTTATTATACCATTGATTATAGAGGTATCACGGCCCACATCGATTTCGTACACGGCCTCTTAAGATCTACAGGTAGTTTGATGCGGAAAAATCGATGATCGTTCATTTCTTATTCCACTCTGACTTATTGCTCTGTCTCGTTCAGATGAACTAATGTCCAGTTTTTGTTCACCAAGAGACGCAATCGAGCCCATTGTTACCATGTAATACGCCTGCCTATTTGTATACTTTGTATACAATAAAGCTTTTTAACAAAAGCTTACACACTTTGCTGAAATTTTATGTAAATGCCTCTCAGCATACACTATTCAGACGATGTTCACGTGCCCTGTTTAGAAATACTCCGTGCACTGCTAGAAATATTTGTATTTTAACTCAGTGCTTGCCGTTACCCGCACGGAAATAAGCCCAATTAAGCTATTAATATTGTTGCAGGCTGCCAATCTCTATGGGTGACGGTTCTCAGTAGCACTGGCAATTTGCTTGAACCTTCACGTGAATCGAATCAGGAAAAAGAGGCTAAAAAGTCATATGGTTCATTAAAAAGGTTGCACAAAATCAAAATGGTTGCACAAATTAAAATGTTGCGGGTGCACTTTCATGCAAAAAGGCAAGGTGAGCCTCGTTTCCCGTGCATTAGTGCTGGCGGGAAAAGATAAATGGTTCCGCCGATGCCCAGCCTTTTCTTCCATTTTATAAATATTTACAAATGCACCTTTCCTGTTGCAGTGCATACGTTGAAAACACTTACACAGGCGTGTCCTTTTAAAACAAGCGGCCTTTATAATGCAGAAGGTTCAATCTGTATCGGGAAACCATGCAACTTTCGAACAACTACGGAACAGACGAAGCCAAGACTAAAGTACGGGCCAAAGGAACGTTCCGATGGGTAATAAACCGAGCTGTCAACAAGGATGCGGCTAACGTCGATATTGCTTATCGATGAATTACGCTTGCTCGATGAAACAGTATTATACATCTGCATTTATTATAGTATCGATTGATATATTTATTAATATTTTCGGCTTAAGTATTATTTTAGAATTATAGTAATTAATGACCTAATTATGTGATGTGAGTTTTTAAATGAGTACTTAATAGATAACTGATTATCATAGCATGGCGTGGTCATTATTAATTTATAAACAGTCTTTAGTAAAATTTTATCGTGGAATTTTGCAATAATAAGTCCCACATGTGTATATCATAAAATGCTGCGCGGATAAAACATCATTACTTGCCTATCAGTTGGAACACGAGTAACAACAACCAGACAGCACTTAATCCTAAAAAAGAGAACAAGTTTTGCACAAAAACACTTTTCTTACATTGGCTCCTCGACTGTTCAACAAAATGAATAGTGTTTTTCCTGCAGGACTGAAATCTAGGAATAGTCACGGCGTAAAGAAAAACCTAACTAAGCCACTTTTGACTATGGGTCGACAAGAAACGGAGACATTAATAACATATATATTAAAATAGTGCACGATTTGTGAGATATATGTATATATATATATATATATATATATATATATATATATATATATATATATATATATATATATATATATATATATATATATATATATATATATATATATATATATATATATATATATATATATATATATATATAACTTCTCGACCAGAAATTACGATTTATATCTTATTTCATGGGAACGAGCAAATGAAGTATTTTATTTTTATTTTCATTTAATAGCTGGCTGATAGCGAGCCCAGCAATCGTATATCGTCCTTTTAAAGAGTGGATATATTCGAATTTCAAATCGAATTTTCGAAATGTCATTCCGCATTTAAGAGACGATTGATTGTGATTTTTTTCATTGTTTTTTGCTTAAATTTGTCTTTAATAAAGACATTTTATTTTGGTTTGCAAAAGGATACGCTTTGTTTTTGAGATGTGGATGAAGGGTGATCGTTCGCTAGCGATAAAGGGATCCCATTAAACCTACAGTGTACCGTCGAAAGTGGTACTCATCCAAGAATACATCTCGTTTAAACAATAAGCATTTCCGAAAACCTTCCAGCTATGTAAGTGGCTTTTATTATTTTTATTTTTTCATCAAAGTGTCATCCTTTAAACGAATTCTTTAAAAAAAGATTTTACAAAAAACCAATCAAATATTAACAATATTATACAATTTTATCTTATGTTTTGAACTCTTGTAAATATCATATAGCCTTAAGTATAAACTTCTCGACCAGAAATTACGATTTATATCTTATTTCATGGGAACGAGCAAATGAAGTATTTTATTTTTATTTTCATTTAATAGCTGGCTGATAGCGAGCCCAGCAATCGTATATCGTCCTTTTAAAGAGTGGATATATTCGAATTTCAAATCGAATTTTCGAAATGTCATTCCGCATTTAAGAGACGATTGATTGTGATTTTTTTCATTGTTTTTTGCTTAAATTTGTCTTTAATAAAGACATTTTATTTTGGTTTGCAAAAGGATACGCTTTGTTTTTGAGATGTGGATGAAGGGTGATCGTTCGCTAGCGATAAAGGGATCCCATTAAACCTACAGTGTACCGTCGAAAGTGGTACTCATCCAAGAATACATCTCGTTTAAACAATAAGCATTTCCCAGTCCAGTCCGGGAAAACCTTCCAGCTATGTAAGTGGCTTTTATTATTTTTATTTTTTCATCAAAGTGTCATCCTTTAAACGAATTCTTTAAAAAAAGATTTTACAAAAAACCAATCATATATATATATATATATATATATATATATATATATATATATATATATATATATATATATATATATATATATATATATATATATATATATATATATATATATATATATATATATATATATATATATATATATATATATATATATATATATATATATATATATATATATATATATATATATATATATATATATATATATATATATATATATATATATATATATATATAGTATTATTTTATATTTATCTATAAAGTATATATTTATTTATATATGTATGTATATATTTATATGTTTATACCTAAATTTAATATTATTACGCATTCTTATTCTATTTCTAACTTCTCAAATGTAACATAATACTATACAAAGATGTATTACAGCAAGTTACGAAAACCACTATACCTTTTTTTATATTAAGCCTACCTTAGTACAGGCGAGGCCTAGTTAGGATGGCTTTGAATTTTAAAAATACATGTAATATTATAGATAAATAAAGAATTTTGAATTTGAATTTTTTGAATTTGAGTTGAGCAACGGAGACCATATTTTCTAACCTGGAGCTATTGAAGTTGAAGTGTGATATTAACATGCAGACTCGGTGCCTTATACATAACATTTTGTCATTTATTGACAAACTGATAAGTGACCCGACAAAAGTTTAGATGCTGAATTTCAATAATATAATAATCTGATAGATAATCTGCGAAGGTTATGACACGCATCCCTACAAGCAGGTATTAAAAGGGGCGGGCCGGCCTAATGATTTATTGCCTCACCGGAACGTTCCTTTGGCCCGTACAGCAATGAGTTGTAGAGCTAATAAATTTATTCATATATTTTTTTAAATATTTAAATTGTTTACATTGCAGAATCTGCCTAACTAGGCCGTAGCCTGTACTAAGATAGACTCCATGTAGGGCGATTATTTATTTATATGTGTGCACATCAAATCAAAATAAAACAGAATAAAGCTAATATAATAATAATAATAATAAACGACATCTGACAGCTGTCAATGAAGAATTGGAGAAAATTCGCAAATGCAACAATAAGACTTTCTGGACATGTAAATACTATAGAAAACCCTGAAAGCTAACCATTTTTTTAACTCCTGTGAAAAACGCACGGAAAAGGGATTTCTGTTATTCACTCAATCGGGAAGTGATGTTTGCAAACTTTACTAATACCTGCGCCTTTCGTTCATCTCTTGCTCGTCTTGCATTTTTGTAAATTAATTATAATTTAATTATATTAAATATGTGCTATACGCAGTGAGGCTATAACGTTCCAAAAAGCCGGTATTGTTCAATCAATCAAATAATTTATTGTCCTAAAAACTAATACATAGTTGCATAGACAGTTGTATTACATTTACATTTAGTCGTGATATGATTGAATTTTTCATTAATGATCAAATTCTTCTATTAATAATCAAAACATGAAAAGTTACTCGTAAGAATAAAGAAGGTATTATTGTAGAATTAAATCGAGTCTCACCATTTAGTTTACCAGATAAAAAACACAGAGTAAAATATGTAGAAAGTAAGATATAGAAAAGATATGTAGAAATTAACTCAAGTAGTCATTCTATTACATTGAATATAATAAATAATGTAATGAGAAAAAAACAAGGTTATAATGAACATAATTAATTCTTTAAAATACCGATAAAAATAAGTTTTTTTAGTATAAAATTAACAAATGTAATGTCAAAAATAACAAAAAAAATGTGACGATTGTGAAACAGTAAAATAAAATGTCTTAGTGATTATATTGCAAATAAAAATAGTCAAGATATAATTAATATGTGCCTACCTAATAATAGAAATAGTCAATACATTTTAGTCAAATTGAAAATCGATTAAAAACCTATTACAGAAAGAGATATAGTCGAGATGCATACAGCTTTTAGAGATCGTTAATGTCGTACAATTCTCTTTCAATGAGATATAATTTGAGTTTATTTTTAAATTGGAGCATTTTTCCATTACGGCATATTTTTTTGATACTAGAGGGTAGCTTATTGTAGCATATAATTCCGACGTAGTCCGGATCCCTTTTAAAAAGTTCTAGATTTGGACGAGGAAGAATCAGATTATTTCTCCCCTTGGTAAAGTGTTTATTTATGATCTAGGTTTTTTAATGATCATTTTATGTGTTTTATGATCAATGATGTTGATGGGCCTTTAAAAATATACCAGTTGCTATTAACACCGCGTATCCTTAAAGAGCGCACGTGCAATCTTGCCCGCTTTTCCTTCTTGGTTTGCATTCAGTAGCCTCCCGGGTATAACATGTCGGCCATGTCTTCGCACAAGCATTAAATTGATTACCCAGCAGTATTTTTTTTCATAAAGTGGAAAATCAGCGCAAGAGATTGCTGATTTGATGCAACCTATTTACGGCTAGGTACTTTTTCCCAAACTATAACACAACAGCAATATGGCGTAGACTTTCAGGTAAGGTAGGGTGTCGCTGGAAGGCCATGTGTTCTGTAGGCCATGTTCTGAAGGCCATGTGTTCTACCCTTGTTCTGGTAGGCCAACTACTGCGCTTACATGTGAAATTGTGACCGCAATGCAACAACCGATGCCTATAGATAGAAGGTTGAAGATTTAGCGGATAGATGAAGAAATACACTGAGAAAAATATAACGATGTAATACACAGAAATACGCATGTTTCTACAAGGATTAGGTATATAATGCGGACTGTGTTGCACACCTATAAATTACCATGACGCGTAACGGTGTTGGCGTGACAATAGTTGCCGTGCGGTAATGTTATAACATAATTAGAGGTGCGGAATTTTGGTATAAACAAAACAGAAATTTCGTAAAAACAAAATTGAAAATATCGAAATTTCGGTAAAATTCGCATATACTGCATATAAAACAGCTTTTTTATTGGCCAAAATTTTTTATTTAATATTAATTAAAAGCTAACATTGGTGTACTTCCAATATTTGACCATTTAGAATCGTTCTGTCCGTAACGGCAACATTATCTATACTAATCTATACTATATTATAAAGAGGTAAAGTTTGTGAGGTTTTAGGAAGTAATGTCTGGATCTACCGAACCGATATTGAAAATTCTTTTACCAATAGAAAGCCACGTTATTTTTCAGTGACATAGGCTATATATTAATCCGAAAAATGTAAAGACTCTTTTTTGGTAGTCGGATTTGCAAAGTATGTCGGAGAAAAAACGGTCGAACGAAAACGTTTCTAACTAACGCTGTCTTAACGATGAGAGATATATGATTAAGTTATAGAGAAAAGTTGTAGAGCTTGATAATGCCTACAAAAAAGTCAGCAACGACAGCATATGTCTAAATTTTATATTTAAGTCACAAAAAGTAGTTTTTTATATTAGAAGAATAATTTAAATCGTTAGGTCATGTTTATTGGTCATCAATAGTTATGAATTCATACCAAAATAAGTAAATTTATCGTCTCAAGTGTTTAAAACAAAAAACTTTTCCCTTTTACTGCATATAATTTCCCTTTTACTGCATAAATGGTTAAAGAGATAAGACACTTACAAATAAAACACTCATAAGAAGACACTCACAAGAAGACCCTCACAAATAACGATAATATAATCAAATCGGCATGCAAATACATACATACATATGCAGTAAAAATATAACCCTTCTTTTGGGAGTCAGGAAATAAATCATAGCACTCAGTACTAACCAAACTACACTCATAATTTCATCACAATTAAAAAGTTTTACCGCCCAAGGAAGTGGGCACGGGTCACCTAGTATTTACTAAAAAAGCGTTCTGCTTCTTTATTCTTCGTTCTGTTCAACCACAGGTCAACTAACAGCGTAGAAGTCTCTAACTCTGTAACGCTGCTTCAGCAAAGGTTGAAAAGCAGCATCTATATGCTAGTCATGTGATTTTTCTAAGCAAATCAGGTTGGAATCATACGTAATATATCAATAAAATACATTCATAAGAACATACATAAATAAATGAATATAGAATATTCATTTATTTATACAAATAATAAATTAAGCTCTGTGCGCATTTTCTATGGCTTTATATAGTTCTATTATATAAGCATATTGACTAAATGAATTAATGTCTATGGAGTAATAATCAATGTGATTGAGAGTTGTAACCTAGTATCATATAATGACTTAAAACGATAAAAAAGGGCATTTTGTGCATAGTTCGTATTTGCCCGTTGCAATTCGAACGTTCGAGAAGCTCTAACGGCTCGAGGTGGGACGAAAAATGACAGGTTTTCGAAGAGGTATAGGCTATTGATGCTATTATTCAATAAATTATAAAGGAAAACCATGTCCGCAACCGTGCGCCTGTCCTCGAGCGAGTGAAGATCGAAGTGTCTCAGTCTGCTATCATAAGACTGATGTGTTAGATATTGCCGAAAGTTAAAATTGTTGCAGCAAAGATGTAGATTTAACCCTTCCTATTTGAGTTAACCATTTTTGGTTAGACGCTTACAAATGCTAAAATTGTATCTAACCAATATTGGTTAGGGCGCTCCGCGCTGCGTAAAATGCCAACTTTTTAAATATTAATTCATTATTATCATAATTGTTTGACGAGATAAGGTTATAATATTATAAATTTCAAATTTCAATGCGATCATTTTACAGTTATTCTTTTTACGATCCGTATAGTAGTTTAAAAGTTATGGTTGTTTTTCTCAAGGCCATCGACTTCACGCGCAAAACTGTCCCGGGCAGAAGTGACGACTAAATTTTTACCCCGCGATAGGAGGGGTTAAGGCGACATGAGACCTCAGAAAAATATCCGAAATGGGCGGGAACGCGAAAAAATAGGCTGAGTCAATTTTGTTGGATTTGACCAATAGAAATCCAGCGTTGACGAAGCGTCAAGTGCAGATTCCACGTCCGCTAGCGCCGAGAACCAGACGCATGCATACTAAACGGCAAATCGCAGCGCTAGCACAGAATAACTATCTTTACGCAGTGGTGGTGTAAGGGTGTTAATGGCAAAGCATATTTAGCGTAACTCTCAGAGCGCTCTCACGTTATAATTAATTGTAATTAATTTAGAGCCTAAATAAAAAATGTGGCTAAGTTCTGCCTTAGAGAATTAACCAGTCAATATTATGAAATTATAATAAAACACACTCACCGCTTACATTGAGAGAAACTTTTCGAAGTCAGTTTACAGCCTTAATGTCCTAGGCAATGAGCAACTTTTTTGAGTCCAATTTTAAATTGGTTCCTTATAGGTATTGGTAAAGGAACTGTCGTTGTTGGTTCCGCCACGAAGGGTTCGCCCTCCTCGTACGTTCGAAATCCCTCGTGTGAACACTAGTTACACGCCCAAAACTCTGTTATGCACCGCTTGATGACCACATACAATAGTCGATTCGAAGATATCGACATTTTTTACTTGAATCAACCTAAATTCAGCGAGGCTGTCCTTAGCTCACTAGGCGTCTAGGAAGTGATTACATAGTGAGTGTACAAATTGTTTCAAAACACTCAGAGCGAAAATGAGAATAGCAAAGAGTATAATTTGAATACCTATATCCTATCCTACATATATCCCATTCCTCTCCTTTCCTATCCTTGCAATAGTTCAATTGTAATTTAATTTAATTTAATTTAGTGCAATGCAACTTTTGATTAACCGTATAAGAAAATAATGTAGGAAACAATAATCGGCCAGCGAAACACTGTGTTAAAATAATTAGTAATAATTAATGAAGCGCTGTATGTTTCCCGAAAATAAAATAAATAAATAAATAGAGGGATTCACTTAGATTTTTTTTTAAATTAATGCTTACAATTTTCAAAAAAACTCATAAAACTAAAATTCCTCAGATATAGTCGTTCCCAGGTATCATGTCGCCTTAAGTGATTTGGCGATAGAAGTAAAAAAGGTCCCGAAGTCTTTGGGGAGCGCAACGTGCATTGCATCGTCGACTCCGCGCAAAGCTTATTACAATGCATCACAAAATCACTTGTCGCTTGTCAAGGGCCATTTTAAACCAGCCTGCCAGGGTCCATGTCAGCGGCCGTGAAATGTGTCTGAAATTATTCCACTTAAATAAAAGCGTGCAGAAAGGGAAGCAATCGCCGCAACATTGTAGCGACGCGGCCCGCGACGTCTCGCCGCGCGTCGCCCGCGGCCGATCCCGCCCGATCTGACACGAATGATTAAGCAGCCGAGGGCTGTAATTTCATACTTACATCAACATTTTCCCGCCTTTCTCCATAATTCCCAGTCAGTTCCCATGTAAAACAAGGATGGAAAGGAAATCATGCAGAGTGGTCTTATATAAGAGACTTTTTACTTTTAGCAAATAATATTAAATCTGTATATCTGATAGCAATAATACTATATTTAGTAGCGAACGGTTTCGTGTAGTTTGGGCCATACAATACAATACAATCAACTACTCCAGTAGATAGGCATTCCTACACTTGGATGTGTCACAAAATTAAATGCTTAAAATTTTATTAATAAAAACAACTATCATGATACTTGTCATGGCTGTAATATTATATTCAATATTACCTACTTACAAATAATCAAAATCCACTAATGTCATTAAATAGTAAGAGAGAATATTATATTAAAATAGAAATGCAAATTCCATGTAGAATAATCAACGTAAAATAATTTTATTGTCAATCCAGCAATATGCCTTAGTCTTTTTTAAACATAAATAGATGTACACTAAATTATATGAGAATTAGAATGTCAGCTATCATAATTCCGTTAGGTATATGGTATTTAAAATTTTACAAATTTTGCTAATTATCAACATGGAAAATAAATTCGGAATTTTCAAACTCCATTATACCATAAATTGGGTTCCTTACCAAATTATTTATAATTATCTTTTTAAATTGGTCCTCTCTAAGGCTTTTCATTTTCTCTGGAATCTTATTATAGAAGGACAAATTTTGGTGTATAAAACTGTATCGCTGTCGTTTTATGTGGAGATTGGATTTATTTCTCGTATCATGATGATGAAAATCGCTATTCACCGGAACTTCTGCTAGGACCAGGTGTCTACAAGCGTAGGTACATAATATTTTGGTAGAATAAAATAGAGTCATGATTCCTGATTCTACGAACAGCGGCTTACAAGAACTTCTTGGAGAGACTCTATATAAACTGCGTACCGCACTTTTCTGGAGGAGAAAAAAATCTTTTTGAGTTTGGTGCCATTCCCCAAAACAGAAGGCCATACGTCATGAGGGAGTGGAAATATGCAAAATAAACAGATTTAGAGGCTTCAAAACTCATAACATCCATTTTGTTTTCGGATCGGCTCAACTCACGATTCAGCTCCTATTCAGAAGCCTCCTCGTGCGGAAGGCTACCCCGGGTAAGACTCTCGTGTCTCAGGCCTCACAAGCTGGTGGGTTTGCATCCCGGCGCTTCTGGACGGATTGTGCACCGTTCGGCGTCGCCAATAGGTTGTGCACTCTGACTAATTGCTGAAGAGTCTGGAGATTATGTAAATATACTGTCTCCTAAGCAGCGGGGGTGGATGTTGTTCTGTTGTCATGCCACTCTCGAAATGACCTTGAGCCACCCGATCGCGTGTGGTACTACGGACAAAGGACGCCCAGGTCCGCGATAAATTCAAATTCAATTACCTCTGTAATACAGCAGGAAGAGGCCGCGTCAGCGACTTAGGACCCGTAACCAGTCGGGAGGACGGAGGTATCCTGGAGGTTAATTCCAGACGGAGATATCCTTCCAAATCTGAAGTCAGGAGGCGAGGCTGCCCGCTGGGTACCTTTTCCGGTGCCTCGTCGTAAGACGTAACCATCAGGATACCTCTTGCCTCCTGACTGGTTACAGGATCGAGGTCGCTTGCACGGTCCTCTCCCTTACGTAGGGGTGATACGGTGTCTACCGAATCTATCGCGGACCACAGCATCCTTTGCCCGGCTTATTCAGACGGGATCGGGTAGCCGAATGTTCGTTTCAAGAGCAGTTGCCGTAAGGTTAACAACTACCCCGCTATATAGGAAACATTGCTGTTTCCAGACTCCCCCGACTATTAGTCGGAATGGACAATCGATTGGCTGACGCCGCACGGTGCGTAAACCGTCCAGGAGCGCCCGAAAGTTGACTCCTAGGGGAGACTAGCCCTCAGGCTAGCGCCCTACTCTGGCTCTTACTTCTGCGTGGAGGCCGCCGGATGGATGTTGATCCGTGCGTTTGACCGTCCCTATACTTTAGTTTACCCAGGACAACGGCGGTTGCAACGTCGCCGAAACGTCGAATGTTACAAAACTTCATGCAGTAAATTTGTTATATCCTATTTATAATGTCAAACAACCGCGATAGTCTTCGATTTCGTATTACTAGCCTCATATAAAGTACGTCAGTTCGAACGTTTGCGGAAAAAACTCGAGCGAATCTTGTCGTCTTTAGTATTCTTAAAACAGTGCTGTGTGTATATATAGTAATTTAATTCTGTATTAGGTGCGGATTCATCCACGAACTGATATCACGGGTTCTGCAGACATTCTCCGTGTCGGCTTGTTCTTCACATAAGTCAGATACACATAAACAATATTATATAGATTATATAAGTCAAGATTATATACACAGAAAACATAAACAAGATTTCGATGGTTGGAACAGTTTTTTTACCAATGCCAATGTACCTTTTCAATATTTAAATGATAAAAATGATATATTGGACTTACCAGTACATTTGCCCCTATAGGCGAGCGGTATGCCCTTGCCTTGAGCGCAGGCGGCCTCCCTCAGGTGGCAGGCAGTCGGGTAGGTGACGCCGTCCGCGCCACAGACGCGTTGTTCGTCCTGCGGCGCCGCGTCCGCACCGGCGGCAGCGTCTGCGGCCGCCGTGGGCTCCACGTCCGGACAGCCGCGGCTGCAGCGGACGCAGTGCGGCGACAAGTTCTGGTCGACGAGGCAGTGCTTCCCGGTAGGACACCGGATTCGCTCGCATGAACCTTCCAATGAACAAGAGACATTCCAGATAAGCTAGATGGTCTCGAAACGGGACGATCACTAAAGTTACTCATCTAAGCAGCGCATCAGTTTCTCGCAGGGATGCGGGACGGGCGAAAGTACTGTTGGAGCTTCAGTCCAACATACCCACAACAAAAAAGTAATTTCTACAGAATCGAAACCGCAAACTCGCTCAAATCTACACGAGCCAGCTGCAGTTGATTTCCAACTAAATTCGGCATTTTACGCTCAGTCAGGTGATGACTAATGTCATTTCTTCTGATCGATACGAAATTAACACACATTTCTCACCCCACTCACAACTATTGCGTCACTGCTTACAATATAAAACGCAGTACATTTCGATCGATCAATATCATTCCTGTTGGGCAGTTATCGCGCTACACATCTTTATCATTCCCTGGAGGACAGTATCCGCGCATTATCAAGTACTAGCGCTCTTCTTTATCTTCGAGTCAACAAACCACGCATAGTATACGCGACTATCATTATCTTCGAATCTATCGCGGCGCTTCACACTTCGGATATACAACCACGGCTTCACCTCGCGCCCACACTACCTACACAACGGCGAAACATCAATCAAGGCGTTACGAACTGGCAACCTACTAGAGACCTTCTGAATAAATGCTTTAACTTTAACATCCACGACCTTCAATAACGGAGAAAACTTCCTGATGAGAACCACCCTTCGCTCACAATCAATTGGAGTCTAGTGAAGGGTGGCCACTCTCACAGTACAATACGGGTACAACGGGACATTTCGGTGTAAAACCCTCGATTACTGGAACAGCCTCCCTCATCGAGCAGAACATGCCCGAGTCCAACGCCGAGAGAGTCGCGTAATTCAATTTACAGTGTTACCGCGTAACACTGTAAATTGAATTCAGCGGGCAACGTCACGCCCTCACTACCAGATTAGGCCGGAGTTATCCGTCCTCCAGTCTGTTCACGGCTCTGGCCAAATCTTTGGTTTCCAAAAATCCTCTTTTAATAACATATTCTTGTAGTGGTCCTTGAATATTACAATTAATCTCGATCGCAATGCCATTCCCAACCGATTTACTTGCACATGCATCACATATTATATTCACCAGTACATTCTCACATACATTCTCACGGCCAGTACATTCTCAAGTACATTCTCAAATATTGTATTATTTATTATTATTTCACACACATTTAAAATACCAGGTTATTAAGTTTAAAATCTACCTTGCGGAGTGACGCCCATACTAAAGTAGACTTTTATGTATTTTTAATTTTTTTTGTTGGTAAGTGTAACATAATGTAGCATTGCTTTATGTGGTAGCTTTATATTTACACAAAATATTACATATACTAAGCATATTTTAATAAAATTAAATAATCATATGACACTGCCCTAATTTTCAGAGACAGATCTTGGCAGGGAGTATTTGAAAACTGTCGAATGGGTCTCAAACGGGTAAAAGAATGGCTTGACTGTAACCTTTTATCTCTAAATGTAGAGAAAACCAAATATATGACGTTTTCCAAAACCAGCAAGGGAATGCAACAAACAGCTAGACTAACCCTCATAGTACACACATGTAAGGACAGTCCATCAACTATCTGTGCTTGTTCTAATCTAGACAAGGTGAGCACGATTAAATACCTAGGCTTGACTTTGGACAATATATTGACCTGGTCTTACCATGTCTACAACTCAGCGGCTAAAATTCGCAAACTCATTCATCCATTTAAACTTCTACGTAGAGTAATGTCGAAACCGTTACTAAAAGTTGTCTATTACGCGCTTGCATACAGCTTTATATCATATGGGATTCTTGGTTGGGGCGGAGCAGCACTATCGCACCTCGATCCACTTATTAAAGCTCGGAAGGCGCTGTTAAGAGTTGTCAACAAAAAACCGTGGAGATACCCGTCTGAGCAAATTTTTCGTGAGTTCTCTGTTCTTGACGTACGGCAAACATTTGCTAAAACGATAATACTCTATTATCACAAACGTATAGAATTGCACCAGCAAACAACCCATAAATATACACATACACATATATACATAATTACATACTATCACCCCATAACAAATATACAATCTAGTGGAGTGATAAAATCCGCACAGATGTAATGTTATCTGCTTCGCAAAAAAAAAAATTATTATTTATACTTTTGTTTTTTTATTTGCCAAAATCAATTTCCTTATATTGGATAATTTTATAAAATAAATAAAATATACATCTACACTACATACCTACACATATATACATTTATACATATAATCTGAACATATGCATATGTTTTACATCTATACATATACATAAACATGAATAAAAGTAGCACCCGACGTTTCGGTGACGTTGCAACCGCCGTTGTCCAGGGTAGACTGAAGAGCTGTCAATCCGTTGTATTGCGGGTAGGCCTCATACCGCTTCCGCCACTGCGTAGGTTATAACGGTGGTGGGGGGGCGGGCTCGGAACGCGGGAATTTTAAATATCCGTCTTGCACACAATGCTCACTGTATCCTGTTTTACGTCTTTGCGTTCGGCGTTCGGCGGCGGCAACATTTTAAGAAGTGGGTTCTTCGTAGAAGAGAGTTTGTAACCGTCGTCTCTATTGAAGTTCGGGGTTCTTCCTATTTCAATGGCTTCCCGGATCATGCGAGGTAAGTAGAATTGTACTTTGGATAGCACAATGGGATTTTGAAACTGCATCCAGTGGTTACTTCCGCTATCCAATATATGTTTGCAGATCGCCGATTTTCCTCGCTGAACGTTTTTAACAGCTTTGATGTGTTCTGTCAACATCACCGAAACGTCGGGCGCTACAAATTTCACGCGGTAAATTCGTTTTCTATCCTATTTTTAATGTCAAACAACCGCGATAGTCTTCGATTTTATATGAATAAAAGTAATAATTGTATGTAGTTAGGTATTTTTATACAGCACTATAATTAACCAATTTCTCCGTTTCGTTCCTTCCTAGCTCAATCAACCATTCCGTCATCATTTTTCTTCCTCGTATGTAGGTATCTAACATCACCTTTAATTCCGAATTTATTCTATTGTGTAGTCAGACAGCTAGAAAAGAAAAATGTCGTTGGGCGAATTTAGTTTTCTCAAAGGGTTGCATGGCTGTAACTGCGCATGTTCTGATAGTGTGAGCTTCATATGCGGCTCTGTGTGGGTGTAATAAAAAAATGTTGATACTATCATATATAATTCGCGTATGTCTAGTACTCGGAACTCTATAAATAAGTGTTCGCTGGAGTACCCAAAAGGCTTTTTATTGATTACCCTAATTATTGACTTTTGAGCCTTAATCAATGGATATAGAGCTGAAAGTGACGCGCCACTCCATCCAAGAATGCCATATGATAGTATACTATTGGCTAAAGCGTAATAGATGGTTATGATTAAGGGTTTTAAGATTACACTCCTTAGTACCTTAAAAATGTGGATAAGTTGACGGACTTTTGATGCAGTGTCCTGTATGTGGTCCTTCCAGTTGAGCTTATGACCTACAACAACTATTGGTCTCTAGGCGGACAAATATATATACGAGAGCTTCAAAAATCTATCCATCCACAGAGGGTTTTTTTCAATATGATCTCGCCCCATGTCAATCTTTGAAAAAAGTGAAACAGTTTTTCACACAAAAAACCAAATTACTGTACTTCAATGGCCCGGAAACTCCCCCGATCTCAACCTTCATCGGTCCTTGATATTTACAAAACTATCGATGACTATACTCGTACTGAAATTACGACCTAGTAGGAGTAATGAAAGTGCTGGTGATTTCGGTTTGACCAAAAATTTGTAAAGTTTGTGTTATATTTGTTTAATTTCTTCCCTTTTTTGTTGTTGTTTTTGCTTAAAAGCGACACAACTGATTTTTTCCATGATTTTTTCCTAGCTTGTACTCGAGTTTTTATAAATATTTCTACTACTTGCGTCTTCGTGGCGTTTTTACGGAAATTGAGATTTATTAGAATAACCAAGATGTCGTACAATATTGTCATTGTTTTAGTTAGATCAACAACCAGAAGCCCCGTGGGCCCTCTAGCACTGTGGGATCTGGTGCACTGAACCACCTCGCACCTTAGTAGCTACGCCACTGACGGAACCAGTCCGTCTCTGCCTTTAAGGCGACATGATACCTGTGAACGACCATATCTGAAGAATTTTTTGAAAAATGTAAGCAATAATTTAAAAAAGTTTCTAAGTGAATCCCTCGATAAGGAACCAATTTGAAATTTGGACTCAAAAAAGTTGCTCATTGCCTTGGATATTAAGGCTTTAAACTGACTTCGAAAACTTTCAGACGCATTTACTCCTACAATGTAAGCAGTGAGTGTGTTTTATTATAATTTCATAATATTGACTTAATTCTCTAGGGCAGCACTTAGCCACATTTTTTATTTAGGCCCTAAATTAATTACAATTAATTAACACGTGAGAGCGCTCTGAGAGTTACGCTAAATATGCTTTGCCATTAACACCCTTATACCACCACTGCGTAAAGATCGTTATTCTGAGCTAGCGCTGCGATAGAATATTTAGTATGCGCCTAGTCGCCGGCGCGAGCGGACGTAGAATCTGCGCTTGACGCTTCGTCAACGCTGGATTTTTATTGGTCAAACCCTACAAAATTGACCCCGCCTATTTTTGCGCGTGTACGCCCATTTCGGATATTTTTCTGAGGTCTCATGTCGCCTTAAGGTCCTCTCTGAAAGGCTAAATATCTACGTACTCTGGCAAGTTCCATAGTAGGCGACCTGCAGGGCAGTCGCTCGCCGGCGGCAGGCTCGTCTCCGGAGCCTGCACAGCGTGCGGTACGAGCGGCCATCGGTGCCGCAGACAGGACCTGGAGGGGCTCTGGTGCCAGCGCGTCTTCCGCAAGCTGGCGCGCACGCGCAGCGGGGTCTGCCTCGCTTCACAACGCAGCGGCGACCGCCGCCACACTTGTAGCCCTCGCAGGACTCTGCAACAAATCATTTTATTAAAACTAGTACAATGTTGTACTGGACAGCTGCTCCATAAGACTTAAATCCCCCTGAATAAGTTTGTTTGATGCAGCGAACGAGCCCGCCTTCCAGGATGTCATAACGATCTTGACGAGTCGCATAGGCTTTGGCAGACGAAGACAATCTATTGATCCAGTTCCGCCACGGGCCGATAGAAACTACCTCAAACAGCGAGATCACTGGCAAACCAATGGGACCTCCTTGCCCTCTGACTGCCATCTACTTAGAAACATGACTCTCTTGGTAAATCGCCAAAGAGATGTCGGTGAAAGTGGTGTCTGTGATATACGCCCAGGGCCTGCCCGAGATATTTTCCCCATTGCACAGACTGGGGCTAGATACCTAACCTACCCCACACATTTTATGATCGATGGCGTTTTTAAAGCGACTGGATCTTTCAATATGTCCTCTTTTGGATGCCAAGAAATGCCTAAAAACAAGGCGCCCGCCTTAAAGCCCAAAAGTCGCTATTAAGAGTAATACACAAAAAACCCTTCCGGTATCCTTCTGAGAGCTTGTACAATGAATCTAAAGTCCTTGACGTTCGTGAAATATACGCTAAGGTAGTCCTACTATACTACTATAATCATGACAATTATCATCTATATTCAACACACCATAAAGGAACACGAGTAACAACAACCAGACAGCACTTAATCCAAAAAAAGAGAACAAGTTTTGCACAAAAACACTTTTCTTACATTGCTCCTCGACTGTTCAACAAAATGAATAGTGTTTTTCCTGCAGGACTGAAATCTAGGAATAGTCACGGCGTAAAGAAAAACCTAACTAAGTCACTTCACAATTTTTTATTTAATTATTATTTATTGTTGAGAAAATTTTAAAAATATATGTTGTCGCTTAGAATTTAAATTTTGAATATCAATTTCTTAGATTTTTTCCTACTTACTTGACAGGTATCGTTATATTTTAGATAATTCACACTATAACTTTATAAATTATAGCCTATGTGTTATTCCGATGTGTAAGCTATATTATTGTAAAGTTTCATCAAAATCCATTTAGTAGTTTGTGCGTGAAAGAGTAACAAACATCCATACATTCTTACAAACTTTCGCGTTTATAATATTAGTAGGATGTGTATATACCTAAATTTAATATTATTACGCTTTCTTATTCTATTTCTAACTTCTCAAATGTAACATAATAATATACAAAGATGTATTACAGCTAGTTACGAAAACCACTATACCTTTTTTTTTTAATATTAAGCCTACCTTAGTACAGGAGAGGCCTAGTTAGGATGGCTTTGAATTTTAAAAATACATGTAATATTATAGATAAATAAAGAATTTTGAATTTGAATTTGAATTTCTACTGGACTTTAAACTGTGTTATTGGTGGAGAAGCAGAGTACCTCTGTCATTAACAGTAGCGGTATCATCCTCGAAATACCTAGGAAATTCTTTGTAAATTAACAGGTTCTTGCTACCCTTGCAATGCTTGCAATATATTTGGACTTTAGCAGACGAAGAAAGTAGCCATTTACCAGTATGTATCTACGATGTGAGAAAATTTGCAGTTAGTTAATTTCTAGTTTAAGTAGTCAAATTTATAAACTGCTCCACGTCGTGCTTGCAACGACAGCTTCACGAGAGATCCTTCAACGCACTCTGCCGCCTCAAGATATACTTTGATCTACGATGGGGCAGAATAGGCTGAACCATATTACCATCTTTTAAATCCATCAAAAAATACTGTATGTTTCCAATTTTAGACTACTTCTCAACGAAATCATTAAAAGCAATCCTCCAGTCCAGTGTTTTTCAACCTTTTTAGCATCGCGACCCCTTTTTTGGTAAAAAATAATAAAACTTTTTCTCGACACCCCTAGACTGTAATTAAGTTCTCTCGGCCTCTATTAGTCTCTTCCACAGCTGTAATTGTAAGTATGCAATATTTGTTGTTGTTTAAACGATGGCGAAAACCACATTAATTTTAACTTTTTTTCACTTTCGAATCTGTATTTACCTGTTTCCATCTTATATCAACATAAAGTTTTGCAAAAGAAATACATAATAAGTAAATATGTTTCTCCTCCGATGCTGTCAATGTTTGCATATTATATAATAAAGATTTTGTAATATTTTCGAATTTTATTGTTAGATAGCCTGTGACCCCCAGGACTCTCTTCGTGACCCCCCAGGTGTTCGGGACCCACTGGTTGGCAAACACTGCTCCAGTCCATCGTCAACTTTCGGCTAAAACATCGTAAACTTTCGTGCATGAATTTCACAGAATATGTTTAGCCTTTTCAATTTCGCGCTTTAATATTTATAATAATAGTAATATGAGTCAATACTTATTACTAAAATGTCTTTCATTTTATTATTGATATAATCGAGAACAGGCTTTACATATTTTTAACTCACTGCTAAAAAAACAGTTCGTCACAAAAAAATGCGATTTCCTTTAGCAAAATGATGAATTCCAAAATGTTCGAATTTTGTAGGTGCCTAATAAACTGATTAAGTTTCTTTAAAAAATCGTCTGTGGCGAGAACAGGGAGCCCTCCTCCTCCAAGTCTTGGAGTAAATAGCAAAAATCGCTGAAACCTCTTAAAGTGTTGGATAAGTTGGCGTCCCTGAATTTCTTGAGAGTAGTGAAATAACTCCAAGGAGCCCGAATTGAAAATACTATCACCCGCATTCTTGCCTATACCGACGACTGACTATCGTTGCAGTTGAAGTTTGACCAATGCAGTGGGCAAGTTCTCCATTCCAGGATGTTATAACAATCTTAGCCAGGTTAGCTGTAAGATATTGCGTTTAGGCAATAAGCTCGCCTTTTTGTTTCAGCAAATAATGCGTTTAATTATTATTATTATTATATTGATGCGTCGCAAAGGCTTTGACAGACGAAGACAATTACCTCATCCAGTTCCGCCACTGGCCGACAGAGACCTTCCTCAAACAGTAAGTTCACTGGCAAGCTAGTGGGACTTCCTTGCCCCCTGTCTATGTCTACTTAGAAACCCTCGGTACTTCGCCGGAACGATACCGGTGGAAATGCTGGCAGTGATGTTCGCCATAACCTGCCCGAGGGAATTCCCATAGTGCATTGCAGATAGAGCACTGTCTACGCTGAGGCCCTCTGGGGTAATTAAACTCTATGAGGAGGCTACTGGATGAGAGCCGATCTAGGAGTTGGGTCGACCAAAAATACAAACTGACCATCGTGGTCCAAGCTGCTCGGAACCGTTAGAGTGTCGCCACAGACAGCAAAAAAGATCTGATAAAATTGTAAGGACCCGCATCTCTTCTGCGCTGAAGTTAACACGTTAAACGCCATAAAATAAACGTGAAAATTTACTTTTTTTGCTGCGCGGCGATGTAGCTAGTCGTCATTCGTGCTTATGTTTAACTTATGTCCACAAATTCAAGAATTTCTCGAGGACTTCTTAAAATCTTTAACAAATTACTATTCTGACGCACAAATTCACACTAAAAACAGGACTGCCGTGAGTTTAACGGCACAGTATACCAACCAGTACGTTTACTCTTGAGCTACAGGGCATTGCGGGAAGAGGGTGCGAGGAATGTGGGCAGAGGGGTACGACGACGAACGCCGTTCTTTAGCGTTACGCGCAGGTAAAGGTTGTTGACTTTTCGAACGTTTGCAAAAGCGGCCGTAGTATCTGGCGGCCATATCCGAGCCCTTGCGACTCGTGACGTAATCGCTTCGATTTCAATTATTATTTTATTCTAAGAGAAGCTACTGTCTGGAATAATGTGTTAACGGTGACCAACATGGCGTTTAAAGTGTTAAGAAGAAACTGAGATGAATGCACTGCGAGCAGATGAACTACGCTTCAGGGAAAATTACATACTTCAAATAGAGACAGGCACTAAATGGAGAAGAAGATCATCAGGAATCTGCAAGATGCATCAGGAATCAGGAATCTGCAAGATGAATAATAACATACTGAAACCGATAGTCTTTTAAGGCAGCGACGCGATGTTGACTAAAAAGGGAATAAATCATTTGGTGTTCGAAAGAAAGGTATGGCGCAAGTTCTCCACAAAATAATGCGGGTTCTACTAAGGGTATGATAGTCCCGTTCTATGCAAGATTATCAGCGTTTACGTTACTCTTTCACTCTTGATGCCCTGATACCTACATGACAGTTACTGTGTTCTCTTTTGCTAGTTGATTTAGGTATTTAGACATTCCCAAACAAGATCAATCAAAAACTGAAGGGTTTGAATTGGTAACTGAAAGCAGAGGCTTTCCAGGCTTTCCAGCATTTCCAGGCTTGGCAGAGTAATGTTCAAGAGGCGGAGATACAGAAGCCATGGATACCGTTTTCCTGTATCAACAGCGTTCACGACTTTTGTTTTAGAACAAGAAAAGATATTTAGATTTCTGTTAATTTACCTCTACAGGAGTGGCAGTTCACTCCTCCGCCGAGAACCCTCCAGAAGAACAGCGTGCCTGAATCCAGGTCTTCCGGACTCCACGCTACTGCTGGAAGAGAAGCCGAACAGCACTCCTCGCGGGAGACCTTCTCTGCGACCAGCTCCGTGCACCGACCACCGCGGCCCACGGATGACCAGCAAATACCACCTGGAACAAGTCAAATTTATGTGTTGAGAACTGCGTAATTTATGTTATGAGTCCACTGAATCGAGGTCGAGACTAGTGACGGAGAAAGCCCACATGTTAGATCGTACCATGTGTATTTATGTAGCGGACACCGTTGAAAGTTTTTCGGAAGAAAATGAGATTAAGCTCGAGGAAATCAAACAATGATTTAAGCCTTAAGGCCAGGAAAATGTGTCTCTACGTAGCGAAAACCATACTACCTAATTTCTCTAACCTGAATATTAACTCACCGTCTCGAATTTAGAAATAATTCAGAATCGGCGACCAACAAGACAAGTTTTAGAAAATAGCTTAATAATACCCAGAAGGAAAACATCATTTGGACAAAGCCATATTACTCTTTCATTGCACCGAGATTTTACAATCTGATCAATATGGAAATAAAAATGAATTTGACATTTATGGAATTCAAAAATAACTTAAAGAAATGGTTATCGAATCATGACAGACTAACCATAAATCAAATGTTAGAAATAATAATTTAATAAAACTTAGGTGCACAAATTATTAACATATTTTTAAACATGTATGTTGAGCATATTTTAACATTGAACTAACTACTAAAAATTATTTGACTTTTTACTTTTTTTACTAAGTATTTTTATACTAAATCCGATATTACTTAACATACGTATATAAAATATTAATGACTGTTTCTTTTATTCCTCACATATAACTTTATTTATATTATTTAATCGAATTTTATATGATATTTATTGCCGATAATATAATGGAATCGCATTTTATTTATTATATTATCTTTTAATATTATACATTTTTTTAAATTTATTATTTTTATTTTGAAGACCACATTTTAGGGCAATTTAGTGTTATTAGCTTTTTACTAAAACTTGTACATTTGTAAGCAATCAAGCAATCAAGCAAACTTGATTGTAATATTAGAGTCCTGTCCACCCTAGAACGGAGTAGTCCCAGTTGGGTGACAGAAACAAATAAGCAAAAGGTTAAGGTTTTGCCATTCGGTTCATGTTATTTTTGTAAGCTAATCAATGTTTTATAGTAATTCATTCTTAGATAAATAGATAAATAAATTAAAAAAAAGATGTTACCAGAAAGAGCCACGAAAATTTTCTAGATATCCACATGGACGGAAAACTCGACTAGCACTTCCAACTTCAACGCCTCAAATATAAACTTTTATTAGCATACTATGCCATATCTCGTATGCGAATACTTAATTACACCGTGAGTTTTTTATTAGTGACATACTTGTAGCGGGTGAATCTTTATATATATATATATATATATATATATATATATATATATATATATATATATATATATATATATATATATATATATATATATATATATATATATATATATATATATATATATATATATATATATATATATATATATATATATATATATATATATATATATATATATATATATATATATATATATATATATATATATATATATATATATATATATATATATATAAATTAAAACATATTTTTTTTATAAATTTGAAGAACTTGGCTGTTAAATAAAAGTTTAATAAGCGTAGAGCGTTGTGCCATCTAGCGGTAGGTAATATACCGGTAGGTAAGATATTTTGTATTTTTTTGTTAATAGTTGCTTATATACTCGTACTAATTTACCCACCACAAGGATGTCACTCATAAAAAACTCAACCTGCAGATAGAGAAGCTGTCATTTTGGCTACATATGATCTGGTAAAGTTGAATCTGAAATATAATATACTCACATGTAGAAGTACGCCATATTGTTCATTTTAATTTTATTATATCAAATATTATTGTAATAACATAAATAATATTAGAAGAAAATATTAAATCAATAAAAACTAAAGGCGTAGTAAAAAATCAGTAGGATATCTCGAGCCCGTTTTCGAAATAAGTACCTACGCTTCGCCGAACCACCAGGGTTGCCACAACAAATACACATTTGACAAGTTGTGATCCCATTAAACCAGAAATGCATTATTTTTATGTACGTTTATGTATTTTTATTATAGATCAAGAGTCGGTTCCCAAAATTGTACTATAACAGAATAAATGAGTTAGTACTGACTTTGTGTGACAGCATTGATCACTTGTTGCATGTGTTCAAAATACCTACATTTTAGTAAGTCAAAGTAGGTACGCATCTACCTACCCAGCTACGCTTTTACATACCTATGCACCTACTTATCTAGACACATACGTACCTACGCAAATGAACAATAAACGTTACCTCGTAATAATAATTACTGATAGGTTGCATTACAGTCTGTACAGAAAACATTCCACTTTTGTATACTTAGCTGTCGCGCGACAGACCTGACTGGCTAGCACCGAGGCGCACGAGAATCTATGTAATGATAGCGTACGGACAACGGGCGCTTGTATGAGTGCGAAATCGGTGCATTCGATGGAGATGTTATACTGTTCTTATATTACTATACTAAAGGCCTTCAACAAGCTGAACCATATGTGGATAATAAATGAAAGTCGTGAAAAAATCCATACATTATTTTACTCTGTAGTTTGATTTGTGATTTTTTGACTGAATTGGTATCAGTTTATCAGTTTATTATTATGATTTTGATTTTGATTTATTTTCTCGGGGATAATTAAATTATATTTTTAGTATTTTAAACTCCATTTTGTGTATTAATATATTTTATTTTATAGTTGTGACGATGTCATATTTTATTTGACTATAGATGATTTTATTTTTAAATTTGAGTAGGTACATTTAAATATTTTTACTAAAACGTTTTAACGGTAAATTTAGAAACAAAATTGAGATATTTTTAAATACTTTTTTATAAACGATATTTCATGATTTTTTAAATACGCATTTATTTTGTTTTGAAGCGATCAAGATGATGCAATGCGCTTTTTTTGGTACTGGTCCAAACACGAATATTTTGTTTTGTTGCGGGATGTGTATCACGTTTTTTAAGTTTAAATAAATAAATAAAAATACAGACGGTAATAAAACACATCCGTGAACAAATAGGACCTTATAGCCCAAGCTGCACGAAACAATTCGCTACCTTACACACAACATAAGAACAGATGGAACCTACCACTTCCGAGGAAATAGTCAAAGTTGCCAAAGATATAACATGTAAAAATTCAACTGATCTGTGGAATATCTCCACAAAAATCCTTAAGAGTTCTGTCACTAGCATCGGTTATTTTTAATCATTGTTTGGAATATGGGTTCTTTCCCACGGAATTGAAACTGGCAAAAGTGATACCCATTTACAAAAAGGGATGTTGTGACAACATGACTAATTATCGCCCTATATCGCTATTGCCAGTTTTTAGCAAGATTCTTGAAAAAATTATTCTCGCGAGATTGACCAATTTCTTTTCAGAAAATAATATTCTCAGCATTAAGCAATTTGGTTTCCAAAAAAATCTTTCAACCCAAGATGCCATTGCTAATCTCATAAAGAAAACACTACTAAGCCTTGACAATAGCAAAAAAACAGTTGGCATTTTCTGTGATCTCTCTAAGGCTTTTGATTGTGTAGAACATTCAGTTCTACTAGAGAAACTAGAACACTACGGGATTAGGAATAAGGAGCTAGCGCTCATACAGTCCTACTTACAAGGTCGTACCCAGATTACGCAAGTGGGAAGTAGCAAAAGTACCCCACAAAGTATCTCCAAAGGTGTCCCTCAAGGCTCTATACTCGACCCCTTTCTTTTTCTGGTTTATATAAACGACATACCTGATTGCATTAGGTCAGTGGATGATGAGATTATCCTATTCGCCGATGACACATCCCTTCTTTTTAGCGATAAAAATAGAGACGAGCTTGAAATAAGGATTAATGAAACGATAAATAGACTTGCTGTCTGGTTCCAAGTTAATAAACTCTCGTTGAATGTTTCAAAATATAAAAAAGTGTGTTTTTCTTTACGGCCGTCCGACCCTAATAATATAGCCTTATTCTTTGGAACAGACGAATTGGAAAATGTCTCTTCTACTAAATTTCTAGGTTTGCAGATCGACCAAAAATTGCAATGGTCCGATCACTTAGGAGAGCTTAGTAAAAAGCTGTGTAGGGCTGTTTACGCAATAAAAAAGATTAGAAATTTATGCGGCTTTGAGGCTGCTAAATCTGTATATTTTGCTTATTTTCATTCTTTGATAACATATGGTCTAATGTTTTGGGGAATGGCAGCAAATTCGAAGAGGATTCTTATCCTTCAGAAAAGGGCTTCACGCAGTCTTTACAGAGCTTCTCCAAGAACTTCGTGTAAGCCGTTTTTCATCGAGTCGGGAATCATGACGATATACTCGTGCTATATCCAACAAAATATTATGTTCGCTCGTAAGCACATATCGGATGTCCCGGCGAATAGCGATTTCCATCAACACAATACAAGAAATAAATTTGATCTACATCTAAATCGGCACAGGCTTAGTAAAGGGCGCAACAGTTTCCTTCACCAAAACCTGTGTTGTTATAACAAGGTCCCAACGCATATCAGAAGTCTTGGAGAGAATCAATTCAAAAAAATCTTATTTAATGGCCTAGTCAAGAATCCAGTATATGACTTAAGAGATTTGGATAACGCTGAATTCTTATTCCAAGAGCATCCTAACGTAAAATAACGAAAAATTCATGATAATCAACTTTGCCAAAGAGCGTAATTTTTATTTTTATTTTTATTTTTATCGACGACGGCTATATTGCTAGATTTGACAATTAATTTAAATTTAGATATTTTTAGTATACCCTTATCTATTTTCATGACCATCATATTATTGCCTTGATAATTATGACTACGGACATTGAGCTCTTTTTTTGATCAGCAATTTTATTAGATTATTTTCTAATTATCAATGGTTTTCAAACCAATTATAATTTACTAAAATTAATTTATATTGCCACAACTATATCATTATAGTTAATATTCTTTAATTAATTAAATTATTTAAAATTTTAGAGGCAAAGACGCATCCAAGTGTAGGAAAGCCTACCTACTGGAGCAGAACGAAATTGTAATTGTAATTGTAATTGATGGTTGGTTGGTTCTCTATGTTAATTAATTATAGATAAAATAGAGAACCAAGCAACCATAGAGTTAATTAAGAATGACTTAGTTCTATTTTTGTGGTTTGATTGATGACCTATTGCATTTGCCAATTCCTAAAAACATGCAGCGCGGAGGATTTTTTACTGAATGCACTAACCAGACGGCTAACGTCCCGCGCGTCGTGACGCATCCAATATTCAGCATTATCGACTTCATTAAATAGATGGATATATGCTAATGAGATCCATTCATTGAATATTTGAACGACAGCGCATCACTTAAAGAATGACGGTCAATAACGTCGTCCGGTTTCGGTTAAAACTAAGATATCCTTACCTCAGGCAACATAAAATATCTTATTCCATCGATATCGGCGTAAAATTGATTATCTATATCTATACTAATATTATAAAGAGGTAAAGTTTGTGACGTTGTAGGAAGTAATCTATGGATCTACTGAACTGATTTTGAAAATTCTTTTACCAATAGAAAGCCACGTTATTTGTGAGTGTCCTAGGCTATATATTAATCCGAAAAATGAAAAGACTTTTTCGTGGTAGTCGGATTTGCAAAGTAAGTCGGAGAATAAGCAGTCGAAAAAAAACGTTTCTAACTAACGCTACTACCTTAACGAAGAGAGATAAATGATTAACTTCTAGAGAAAAGTTGTAGAGCTTGATAATAATGCCTACAAAAAAGTAAGCGACACCATATGCCTAACTTTTATGTTTAGGTCACAAAAGTAGTATTTTATATATTTTTTAAACTCATAAAAAATATATATATTTATTTATTTAAGAATTAATTATATTTAAATCCTATAGGTCGAGCTTATTGGTCATATTATCAACAATTATTAATTCTTTTCAAAATAAGTAAATTTATCGTCTCAAGCGTTTACAACAAAAGACTTTTCCCTTTTACTGCATATAATTTCCCGTTTACTGCATAAATAGTTAAAGAGATAATACGCTCACAAATAAGACACTCACAAGAAGACACTCACAATTAACGGTATTATAGTCAAATTGGCATGCAAATACATACATACATATGCAGTAAAAATATAACCCTTCTTTTGGCAGTCAGGAAATAAATCATAGCACTCAGTACTAACCAAACCACACTCATAATTTCGTAACAGGTAAAAAGTTTTACCGCCCAACGTAGTGGGCACGGGTCAGCTAGTAATATTACATGTGTAACGAAACGTATGTTTTTATTTTTAGATGCATAATTAATGGTATTGATATTTAAAAAAAGATCAACAGTCTCCAGACCGCCGCTACCAGCACTTCCGATCTCTCTAGCAGTTGCCGTCGGTGATTATCAAAAGGATTATGTGTGCCATCCGGATGAGAATGCAGCGCGATTGCATCTGGTAGAGGGCACGACACGGGCGCTTGTCTGATTCGGCGCAGGGGTTGACAACCCGGTGCGCCGCGTGTCACCTTCATTATTATTAAGGTCCGACGAATATCGCACTTACCCACCATTCATTTGTTAGCGGCCGCCTAATGAGTGGCCCTGACCGGCCTGGCCCGCGATGCATTCCGATGCACTTCGGGGGTTACCAACAAAAGGGTCGGTCGATCGTGACATCATTCAACAAGTCATATCATAAAAAATGGAATAGGTTTAGAAAAAAATATGGAGAGCATACAAGGCAAATATTTATTAATATTTGTATGCAATATGATAAACATTATTATCAACAATCTACCGAACGGGAAATATGACAAAAACATTTAATTAAACACTTCGACCTACCACTAAATTCGGAAATTAGAAAAATTACAATATGTACATTTCCATGGATAGATATAGTAAAACAAAATTATAGTATCTACTATTTGAAATTTTTAATGCATTATATGAAATCTTTTAGAGGTAAACGAATAATTAGGATTTTTTCTTTAACAAGCTTCAACATATACCTAAATATACATAAAACAAGTTGCGACGTTGTAAGTAAATAATGCACTTGTCCCATTTACTAATATTAAACACTATATTATTACTATTGAGTCTGTAAGAAACATTTTGACCCTTTAATTCTATAAAACAGTATATTACTACTAAGAAGTCAAGTGTAAATCTAATTAATTGCTCTGATATAGTTAGTTATTAATATATAGCCGATAATAACTTTAACATCGACCAATCTTTAAACTAACTAGGGAAGTGCATCAAAATATTGAAAGCTTTTTTACGTAGAAATATTATGTTTAACTGACATTGACTAAGTGACTATAAAATTATGTTTAGGGTAAAAAACTATGAGATAGCAAGCTGCTTTAACATAAAGTCAGACAAAGAAATTGGTGGGTCACTAATTTTGACAAAAATGGCCTTTGAAATTCAAAGACGAAATGATTGAACAGGATGCTAAGCTATCATGTGTAGAACTAAGATATGTTAATTAATAATCGGAAATTGGAATCCATTTTATTGATTTTGCCTATGTTTAATCGACGTATTTCAGATAAAATATAGGAGACTATTCAATAAAACTTTGGCAACATTGAAAATTAGACCTTTATCAAACCATTTGTGGGACATTTATGGTTAAAACATTTTGTCATTATACATTTATTTTGTTTATGCGACGAGGTATTTGGAGCGTAACCTTCTTAAGTACCCTCGGAGGGCGGTACCTCCTCTTTGTAAATAACATTTTTAGATTGACCTACAGATCCACCTCCAGAATTCTCCAGACCTCCAGAATTGTAAAAAAAAATATTTTGAGGGTTTTCGTATTAATTCAAACTCACTCGACCATAAATAAACTTAAAAAGCAGCTTGTAAAAAACTTAAAAGTTTAGCTAAACTGGCATGTGGCATTTAATATCCACAGGCAAATTTAGAAAGTAGTTGAGGACCATTAAAATGGAAAATAGTGGCACGTGCCATAAATATTTGTGCTTTGAGTTGTATATATCGCATGTCACTTTTATACATTTCGATATATACCTCGTTTTATTCTTTTTTTCAGGACTCTATTTTGGCGTTTGCCACCTTCTTTGTTTAGGGCAGTATATTACTCTCCTTTGTAACTTGTAATAACCCTTTACTACAACACCATTTAAAAACGAACAAATGACAAAACTGAGAAATTGCTCTAGGTACTTATGACGTCTCTGTCGTAGTGACGATGCTTCGACCTCATATGTATGCACTTTGCTTGGTGTAAAAAGAATGCCTAATTTATCATTTTAAAGCCGCATATAAAAGATATCGGCATTTATTTTGTGTACATAAGTTGGTAGCACTGTATTGAGTTACCGTGCGAAAATTGAGCGCGATCTGTCACAGTCTATTTAGAGTTCATTTTTGATTTTACCCGGCAATAAGAACCAGTTGTCTATAAGAAATTTGCCAAGCGTGATAAGTCCGCCATTCCGTAAAATTGTATTTTTTGTTGAATAGAGTTTATTATTATTATTATTATTGATAACTGAAGTGCCACGACGGAATTTATATTCGAAAATTACGTGTATTTTCCTATATCACACAGGTGAATTTTACATATATCCTAGCAATAATAAACTACATAATGATAAATAACAAATATAAAAATAATATTTATATTTAAAGAAAGCTTAAATTAATAATATTTATACAAAAAAAAACGCAACGATTAACCAGCATACGGACAGCGACATTGTGCATTTCACTCGCCGAGGATTTACAATATTATGTTCATATCTGAGGTGGGGGAAAACATTGATATCAACATCGACAACCGTGCTGAAGAAGATGGTGGCGCGTTGGATACTGGACAAAGGGAGAAGAGAAAGTGAAAATCTACTAAGACTTCTTGCCTAAAAAAAAACATGTTTAAATCATTAAATCATGTTTAATGAGTATTTCTGAGGCCACATTTGTTCGACAGAATACGTGTGAATTTCTTTTGGACTCGTTCAATTCTATCGCTGTGAACACTGTAAAGCGGATTCCAGATCGCTGATCCATACATATTGTATGGATCAGTGATCATAACATATCGTAAAGCCATGTGTACGTACCTATCATGTCCCGAGCACAAAATCTTCTTATTCGGTGTGTTCTTGTATTATTTCAATTTTCTTTCGCCAGTTACCGCGTTAATTTTGGTATTTATTTGAGTACACAGATGTTGCATCCGATTAATGTTCTTTTAATGTATGGCACGTGATGTTATGTCAAAGAATGGGGAACATAATCGCTGAAATGTTTTTCCTGTTGGTCGGGTCGTTTTTATCAGCTGTTGACAAGCGCCGCGGTCCATTTTTGTCGACATTTCTTTCGTGCGCTTTTTTTAGCTCTGCATTTTTGAAATGGCGCCAAATTTCCCAACACATGTTGTAAATAAGAAATTATTATGAATGATTTTTGACCAGCATTGTGGCCTCCTATTTTTTGGTGCGCTGGTTATATTATTTTTCAAATATACACAAATTTCTTCTCATATTTAAAATTGAAATAGAAAGGATTTTAGCAGATGTTTACAACAATAACAGACTAGTATTCAAATTCAAGCTATTTCTCTGGTAAAAGAAGAGTTAGACAATATTTATAATATTAGGTCTTTACCATGAAATTATCGTTTCTCAAAGGAAATAATATAACACCAAATAATTCGTATAAAATAAATATTCAGTTAATCGATATATGTACCACATAATAACAACTTTGAATTACCCGGCAACTGTCTCAACGATATTATAGTTGACTGTAAGGGATTAGCTTAGCGGGATAAGTGCGCAATTGCGTAAAATTGTAATTTTTGCTCAATAAAGAGTTTATTAGTATTATTATTGGTGTGCCACGACGGAATTTATATTATACAATAGAATATAATTTATTCTACTCCAGTAGGTAGGCATTCCTACACTGAGTTGACAGAGTCGACAGTCCGCCGTTGTCCAAAGTCTACCCTGGACAACGGCGGCTGCAACGTCACCGAAACGTCGGGTGCTACAAATTTCACGCGGTAAATTCGTTTTCTATCCTATTTATAATGTCAAATAACCGCGATAGTCTTCGATTTTATACTATGACAATATTACCCAAATATATTATTGTTCTGACTTATATATAAATTTATACATATACCTACCTATAATAATGAAAATATTCATATATAGTGATTATATCAATATTAGGAATATTGAATTTTAAGCATATTATGTATTTATTAGTAATATACGTGGCTAATAACAATAAATCAAATTCGTTGTATCACTAATTTAATATGTGTTGGTCATTTTAAATGAGAATATGTGAAATAATTGCATCCACCTTCTCCTTGCCGGTTTCAATCAGCCACAAAATAACGTTTCCTTTTTACAAGCTTTTATTTACCTTGCAATGTTTATTATTTTGTTTGATCTTGATCTTATCCTATGAAGCTGAAATTTTACATGCCGGTTCAGCTCTGATAACAATGCATTTTTATGGTGAGCATGATCTGATTTTACACCCAGGATACGCTTCCGATGAGGATACTCTTCCACGGTCAACAGCACAGACACACTATTTTGTATACGCATTCAATTATGATAGCCCGTTCTAAGTTTCACTGCGATACGGCTGCTGCACGCAGGGTTGGTTCCCAACGAGGGGACTCCTCAATGGCCAACCGCACAAATACGAATGCTGTATAGCATTCAATTAGGATAGCCCGTTCTAAGTTCGACTATGACATGGCTGCTGCACCCAGGGATAGAGCATTTTAATAAAAACTTGTTTTTAAAAATGTGTTTTTACTATTAACTTATTCATTTGTAATCTTCTGCTGTTAATGGGCCCTTGCTGAGTTTGCCACGAAGACCCATTCTGTTCAGGGTTGGTCACACTCACGGGTCAACACCTATCCGACGGCCTCCACGCATGAAGTGCGAGCCTGGGTAGGACCCTGGCCTTATGGTTAGTTTCCCCTGGGAATCAAACTTCTGGCGCTCCTGGACGGTCTGCGCACCGTGCGGCGTAAGCCAATCGATTGCGCACTCTGGCTAACAGTCGGGGGAGTCTGTAAGCAGTACTGTTTCCTATAGAGCGGGGGTGGTTGCGGACCTTACGGCGACTGCTCTTGAAACGACCATCGGCTACCCGATCCTGGGTGAACAGCCGGGCAAGGATGCCGTGGACGGGATAGATTCGGTATACACCGTTTCACCGCTTCGTAAGGGAGAGGACCGCGCAAGCGACCTCGAACTCGTAACCAATCGAGAGACTGGAGTAATCTGGTCGCAATTGGAAGTAAGGGCGTGAGTGTAAGCCCGCTGGGTAACACTCCTGGCTATCTCGCGGTTAAGGCGTTGGCCTCTTACGGGTTTGTGGCGGAGCTAGACGGTGGACTGTTTTGTCCAAGTCTTCCGCGCTCACTCCAGGGAGATAGAACGAATAATCGTTAAAACTTCCCGAGGTGACGGGCTCGCCCGCTGTAGTCGACAACCCTAGTTGTAATCTTCTGCACGGTTTTAACTTATCCTGAAAGTAAGTATAACGTTAAAGAGCTACTGAACAAACGTGTTATTGCGCAAATTTAGTGCTGTTTTTTTTTAATTAAATGTTTTGATGACGCGCAACCTCTCGTTAGTGTGTTGTGGACAGTGATGTTATGTGAATGGGCATTTTTCACATTTCATATTTTCACTATTCACTATTCATATTTCGCATTGAAAGAAAAGTGATTTTCCAAAAAGAAATGGGTTTGAATTGAAATTTCTTTGAATCTGGAATTTTAAATAAAACCGAAGTTATCTAAGTTCAAAGTGAAGAGTGTGAAAAATAGAGCAATATGATACATACGCAGGGTTAAATATTTTTATCCGAGGGAGAATAAAGGCGTTTGTGCTTTGGGAATTCAAGGCATCAGGAGAATTCAAGTATTTTGCAACAGTACCTAAAATACCATTATATAAAATGGAATGACATTTACTTAGATTTCCATAAATTTTATATTTGAAAGGCTGAAGCTCTCGCTGACCTGCTCTCCGGTCGATATATATATTTGCTCCGGCTGTCCATAACTTGCATAGTATTACTTATTACCAGTGGCGTCGCTAGACCTCTGTAGGCCCGGGGCGGAAATAAGAAACTGTGTCAAGAATAAAATTAGGGCGGAAAATAAAAACCATCATAAGCCATGAAAACTCAAGTCTTATTTATTAAGGTCAAGGTGAAAAACATAAGGCAATAACTAAAATTTTAGTGTTAAACACAAAATCAAAACACTTTCTGCCTGCGCACTTTAGCTTCAGAGAACTCCTTAATAATTGCATCAAAATCCGCCTTGTTTGCTGCTTCCCTTTCCACTGACAGAATAGCCAAACCGTTAAGCCTTGCTTGTGGCTCATTGTTGATCTTAAATAAGTTTTTATCAGTTTGAGCTTTGAAAAGCTTCTTTCGTTAGAAGCCACAGAAACACACTGTCAAAAAAAGTTTCAATGCTACATACACATTGGGAACAGATTCTGTGAGGTCCATTTCCACAATTAACTGTAAGACTTTTAGTGATATCCACTTCTCCGATTCTTCTTTTGGAACCCCAGCTGCTTTAATAAAATTTCGCAGTCTTTATTTAAAAATGAAAAAAAAATAATAAATTTAAAAAATCCATTCTATTAATATGGAAACTATTTAATATGGAAAATACATTACATTTAGCATTTCATGTGGGCCTCCTAAAAAAAATACCATTTGGAGACCCCTGCCCTTGCGAGGCTCGGGGCGGACCGCCCCCATCCCCGCCCCCCCTAGCGACGCCACTGCGTATTACGATTACGTATTACGTATTAGTATTACTGCGTATAACCATTGCATAGCGTAAGAGACTGCTCAATACAGTACTACTATTTCGCAGCTAAGGTTTTACAACGAAACGCAACGTGTAAATGGTACTCATAGTTTAAAAATTTATTTAATATTCTCTTAAGTTCAAAATGGCGGCGTTCGAGGCATAATAGTATGGTGGCGCTATTTAGATGGCGTTCTAAACACGTCTATACGATATCCTCTCAAAATAAAATAACAATATAATAACAAACGATTAAAAAAAAAACATAGTCCCTATTATTTTAATATTATTTACATAATGATGTTATTTTTTATTAGGTATGCAGATTTCAATGCGTATAAATTACACACTTTTGCTCCATATTATTTCTGCAATTAAATCAGCCTATATATGCTCCCTATTATTTCTGCAATTAAATCAGCCTGTGAGAGTGGCCACCCTTCACTAGACTCCAATTGATTGTGAGCGAAGGGTGGATCTCATCGTGAAGTTTTCTCCGTGAATGAAAGTCGTGGATGTCGAAGTAGAAGTATTTAATCAGAAGGTTGAAGTGAGTCGCCAGTTCTTAACGCCTTGATTGTTATTTCGCCGTGGTGTAGTAGTGTGGGCGCGAGGTGAAGCCGTAGTAGTGTGTCCGAAGTGTGTAGTCGAGGAGCGAGGCTTGACGATCGGTATCGCGGGTAATGCAGGTACTGCTTGATAATGAAGCGTAGTCGCGGTAACTATCCGCCAAGGAAAATGATATCGATTGATTGAAATGTACTACGTTTTATACCGTGAGCGGTGATGTAATAGCTATGAGTGGGGTGCGACATGTGTATCGATCAGAAGAAATGACATGAGTCATCGCTTGACTGTGCATAAATTGCCGAATTTAGTTGGAAATTAACTGCAGCTTGCTCGTGTAGATTTGAGCGAGTTTGCGGTTTCCATTTATTATTTATTTTATTTATTTAGGTACATAGGATTAGGTATACAGTTCATTCATAGGTCATGTAATCTTATAATAATTATATAAATTATTTAATAATTAATATAGGGAGGTTTAACACATCTTACATGACCTTTACTGCCAATAGCACATCTAACTAGGCGATAAATTGGCCCGTCTCTAGATGTGCATATTTTTATGCAATTTTAAGAAATGAAGTGTTTTTTTTTAAATAAATTATTTGGACCCACCACCTGTATATACACATAAATATACCAATTTTATAAAAAATATAGCTATGTAATAAATATATACATTTATAGTTGTAATTTAATTAAGAAAAATAGATAAGTGATACTAAATAAATTGTCGTGCGTTGCAAAAAAGTTGATCAGATTTTACATATCCCTTGTTAAGTAGCCATCTATTAAGGTTTGCTTTAAATATTTTTATGTTAGGATAATTTTTCATTCTGTGGAAATTACTTTTGTTGTGGGTATGTTGGACCGACAGGGCTCCAAAATGGCTCCCCCCCTAGTGAAGAGCTTGCATATGAAAATATCACGGTCTTCACGACAAAGTGACAAAAATAGTGTAAGTGTGATAATGAAACGTGTGTGTGAACTTGAGTTAGTGACAGTTTGGAAATCGTATGTTCTTATCAGTATTTGACAGTTTGAGAATCGTATACAAAAATGCGATAGATGACACTAATAACGGAATGTTATAATTACTTAAATCAATGGATTTTTATAATAAAAGCAGTTCCTTATAAAACCCCCATTTATTATAATGCTTGGCTGTAAGATATCGCTATAGCGATACGTCTGGCATTTGTGCATATATTGTTTTTTTTTTAAATAAAACCAGTAGTGTAATTATAGCAAAATAATGTATTATAGTAATGTTTTTATATCACAATACAGTTATTATCACACGGCCCGGTGGCATAGTGGTTAGGTCGCCTGATCTTACATTGTAAGGTCCCGGGTTCGATTCCCGGCTGGGTCACCATTTTCCGTTGGGATCAAATTAACGGAATTGCATTTTCAATTCTGTCGATCGAATGCAATAACAAGACAAACACTTACAGACATCTTACACGCACACATACATATAACACGTCATAGTAGGGTTGGTTGTAAGAGATTATCATATGACAATAAACCCGCCCATTGTGACACTTCACAATGAAGAGTATAAACAAAAAAACAAAGAAACAGTTATTCTATTATAAATGTTATTATATATGGCCAAATAAATTGCGATTAGTTCAGCCGTTAATCATCGCCCCCTGCATTTCACCAGCACAAAAGGGTTGCCAAAATGTACTATGGAGTTGATTTATCTAGTACCATATATAATCAATCTTTATACATTCACTTCTCTCCGTGTTCCTGTTGATTGGGGGATTTGACCTGTGTCTGCCAGTTTACAAAGATAAAATGTATATTATCCTAGAATCCACATTTGAAACTGACTAGCTGTCAATCTTCTAATGCTGAAAATGGGTCTCGATTTAAAATTCCTCGGAGGATTAATGGAAGATAATGTGACAGCGCTTATGGTTCGTATATGTAAACGTGACCGAACTAGATTCTTTAAGCCAAATACCTTGGCTATTACAACATTCTCAGTGGAATTCCGTTGAAAGCTATTTACAAATCCTACCCTCTTGCGGCACTAGATGTATAGTAATTGGATATGCCCTCATATTAGAACCTCCCTCATATTAGAACTTAAGTTTCCTAGGGCGGAACTTAAGGTGGCTCATCAAGTGTTTTCATTCACACGTTTCATATATTCAAGTTATAGATGCCATTTGTTTACTAACAGAAATACAAAAAATAGCTTATTCAATTATTTAAAATATAGGTTTCAAAACGAATTTACTGCGTGAATATTGTAGCACCCAACGTTTCGGCGATGTAGCAACCGCCGTTGTCCAGGGTAGACTGGCGGTTGCAGAATCGCCGAAACATCGGGTGCTACAAAATTCACGCGGTAAATTCGTTTTTATTATAATGTCATACTACCGCATTAGTCTTGTTTGTTTGTTTATGCCCATTTTAGTGAAATGGGCCGGTTTATTGTCATACGAAAATCTCTTACAACCAACCCTACTGTGAACGGAAAATGGTAATCTAGCCGGGAATCGAACTCGGAACATTACAAAGTAAGATCAGGCGACCTAACTACTACGCCACCGTGTGTTTAACCCTTCGAGTAGCGGCCTAATTTCATGGCAGACCGCGGCAATTTATTGGAATTTCTTGCAATATCGCCGCGCTCGACAAAAAGTACTATAACTATGGAACTACTATAGCAAGCATAAAAAGAATAACTGTGCAATGATCGCATTGAAATTTCGTATATATAGAATATTGAAATGTCATTTTGTAAAACAATTAGATAATTAGGAATAAATATGGGAAAGTCGGAAAAGTGACAAAAACTCGGCATTTATAACTTGTACTTGTCTTACGGAAAATTACGGAACTTTATTTAGAAATTATAAATACTATCGTGATCTTTATTAGATTCTCTATCAAAGGTAATATTTTGTTTTGCTTATTCACTTACAAAAATATTTAGATATTAGCTCATAAAAACCAATAAAATTTTTGATGATTTCTCGAAAAAAAAAAGATATGATGTTTGACAATGGAATTTTACCAGAAATATCCGCGAACTGACGCGGGAAATTATTTTAGCGGCCGTCTATGTATCTATGGTAAAAATGAGATATTTGGTATGGATTTTAAGATGCGTTCGAATTAGAAAATAATATTACTGTGCACTCCGGGAGCAAGCCGCCAATGTTGGTTGTTACGTAGTCACCGGTGTTCTGATGTGCATGCAACCAAATTTGATCGTTACGTAGCCGAAGGGTTAATTAACGTTTTTTTTAATATACAAATCTATAAGATTTCAATTTCAAATATATTTATTTTATTCCGATTGCTTAAGTTGTACATTTTTGACATGCATGTTAAACTAGTGACTAAACGCAATTCCTGTTTAGTACACAGTTAGGCATCATTTTCCGTCCCGCCCTATTATGGTCCTTCATCTAATTAAAAATACTAATCACCGTAACTCGAACCCGTCCACCCAGCATAAACAATTGTATATTTATTTATTTATCTATTTAAGAATTAATTACTATAAAACATTGATTTTGCTTACAAAACTAACAGGAACCGAATGGCAAAACCTTAACCTGTTGCTTATTTGATTCTGTCACCCAACTGGGACTAGCCTGTTCTAGGGTGGACAGGAATCTAATATTACAAAAAAAATATGTAAAAGTTTTAGTAAAATGCTAATTATACTAAATTGCTCTAAAATGTGTTCCTCAAAAAAAAATATAACAAAAAACATTAAATTAAAAAAATACAATTCCAATATATAATCGGCATTAAATAGAATGACAAACAGAGTAATCAATTTTGTGATCCATTAATAAATTGTAAATAATTTAAGACATCATTGGCTTTGTTATCGTTAGGTATAATGTTTATATTTTATTGTTGCTGTGCTGTAGGGAGCTAATGGGCCCTGTCGGAGTTGGCCACGAAGACCCATTTATTCAGGGTCGGTCACACTCACGGGTCAACACCCATCCGGCGTCCTCCACGCATGGAGTGCGAGCCCGGGCAGGACTCAGGCCTGAGGGCTAGTTTTCCCCAGGAATCAATCTTATGGCGCTCCTGGACGGTTTACTCACCGTGCAGCGTCAGCCAATCGATTGTGCACTCCGCCTAAAAGCCGGTGAAATCCATCTAAACAGTAATGTTTTCTATAGAGCGGGGGAGTTGTTAACCTTACGGCAACTGCTCTTGAAACGACCATTCGACCACCCGATCCCGGGTGAAGAGCCGGGCAAAGGATGCCGTGGTCCGCGATAGTTGACACAGTATCACCGCTTCATAAGGAAGAGGTCTGCGCAAGCGACCTCGATCCTGTTACCAGTCAGGAGGTAGGAGGTATACTGAAGGTTAATTCCAGACGGAGACATCCTTGCAAATCGGTAGTCAGGGGCCAGGCTGCCCGCTGGGTACCTTTCCCGGTACCTCGCCGTAAGGCGTTGGCCTCTGACAGTCAATCAATCAAATATCAGTCGACGAGCCCTGATAGGGGCCCGTGACGTCTTCCACTATTCATTCTGTTTGGTGGAGCTCTCGTGAGCCGGGCCCGTCGAGCCGGCTTTCATTTAGGTCTTCACAGGGCTTATCGCCCTGTGGCAGGTATCGTAATGGGACGCCTGACGGATCAGTCGTCTTATGATGATAGGATGAGACGGGGATGTATACATGGCTTTCTTCTGAGGCGATGACTGCTGTGCTGCAGTACCCGCGCTGGTGCTCCGCTAATCTAGCAGACTGCGCGGGTACGGCTTCCGGCTTCCTCTGACGGGCAGGTGGCGTAGCTAGACTATGGATTGTTTTTCGTCCCAAGACTTTTGCGCTCACCTCACGGGAGACAGAACGATAAATTTCGTTAAAACTTCCTGAGGTGACGGGTCCGCCCTTTGTAGTTGACGTATTAGAATAAAATAAAAATAATAGAAATTGTGGATTTTTATTTTTAATTATTTAAACTACACGAACTCCTACAAACCCACAGACCCGCCAGATCTTTTTAATCCGCCAGTGTACCCTCTGCCTAATTAAGTAGGGTTTGGAATAAGACACTAATGGCAGGGAATGGAACACAAAATGCACTTATTAAACAACGTGGCTTTGCATTTAACCTGATTTAGACAAGCTATGCGACAAGCGACAGGCCTCTGAGACCGCATAGAAGACCACACGGGCATCGCAGACCGCATATTTTCAACTACCACTTTTGGATATTTGCCCTAAACCGGATTTAGCGCTGTATATATCAAGGAATATAGGATTGCAAGGATAATAGAAGCTGAGGCATATCGAATGGTGGTCAGTTTTGGATAGACTATTTTTTAGCGAAATAGAAATTTAGAGAATGCATTCATAAAGCCCAGTCAAATGAAACTTTTGGTTTGAATTAGTTCCGACAAAGCTGGACAAGATTTCTTTTTTTTTTGGCATCCCAAATAACAGTAATATGAGTATGCAACGGGTTATGAATGGAACGTTCTAAACTATGGCCAAAAAAACCGCGAAATGTTGCTTTTTTTTCGGGTTTTCACTCATACATTCTCAACGGTATCTACTTCCTATTTAAAAACGTTGTGAATATAAACTGTAGAGCATAAAGGTATATATAGAATGATCTATTAGGCGTTAATTTCAGTAGCAAAGGGAACGTTATACGGCCCTGAACCTTGCTGTGGCGTACCAAAAAGCCTTGCAAACCTAATGCTCAAACAAATATGTTTAGAACAATCCGCCAACCACTGGAACAACACGCCAGGGTTGAATCAATCCAAAGCGCTAATTAAGGCCTACGACCCTAAGACGGACCGTGAGGCCTTATCGCTAAATAGAAACAATCTACGCATACTGGTGAGGGCGCTCACAGGGCATTGTGGCCTCAACAAACACATGTACAACCTCAAGCTCCGAGACACAAAAATGTGCAGGTTCTGCCAAGGGGCAGAGGAAACTCCCCAGCACCTCATGTTCGAGTGTGGACCGCTGATGCGTAAAAGATACATCCACTTGGGTGGATTACCTCCAACCTGAGGAGGTAAAACAATCTGGCGCCAAATACCTGTCGCGGTTCTTAAATGACACGAGGCTTAGCGCAGAACTATAGTAGGTGGCGAACACAATAGATCAGCAATGATCACAAGGCTCATAAAGACCTTAGAAAAACCCCACACAACAAATAATAAAAAAAATAATACATAGAATGATCTATTAGGCGCTAATTTCAGTTCAGCCGTATGGTTATAATCGGTAGTCAAAAATAGGCAAATTTTAACATTATAACTCAAAATTGTTTTAGGCTCATTTCTCTTTGACAAAACGGCTATTACAAATGAAAAAATATTTAAGATGGCGGTAAAATTTGCCTTTATTTGACTGAAGATTATGGCCATACTAATGAAACAAACTTAATCTTTGACGTAGTCATTAGACGCGGAATTTTATGCACTACACTACACTTAGGTCTATTGATTTTTTAGATAATAATAATAATAATAATAATAATTGTATTCATTCAAAAATATAAATTTACAATTGTATTAGTTGCAGAATCTGCCTAACTAGGCCATAGCCCGTACCAAGGAAAACTCTATGTATGGCAAAGATTTATTCATGTGCTCATAATATTAAAATGAAAAATACAAAATATGATAAAATAGAAAATAGATAAGCGAATGCAAATTAAACTTATAATTATATTTAAAATATTGATATAGCATGGTCATGGAAATAAATATTAATATAAAATGTCGTAATATGAACTTTGTAAAACAAATAAATAAATAGTATTAAAATATAAAGTGTAGTGCAATGTATGACAACAATATGCAGACCTTTACTTTAAAATATGACTTATAGCCTTTTCCACCTCATTTCTACCAAGTTGAAGTAAATGTTGTGTAATTTTAGATTTTAATTGGATTGACTTAGTGTTTTGGCATGTTTTTATCGATTCTTTTAGATGGTTATACATTTTTGGCCCTATAAAGCCAAAGTGTCTTTGGGCGAAGGATGTTCGGGTTTTCTGTACAATGTGTTTACAGGTTGTGGCGCTCCTCGTTGAAATTTTATGCTCAGCTTTAACGTGAATATCTTTACTTTTTATGTAGTTAAGAAAGACTGTCTTTGCAAATACCTGCCTGATGTCTAATATCTTCAGCTCTGCAAACAAGTCATTTGAGGGGTACTTTCGAGGCTTTTTGGCAATAACCCGAAGAAGCGCCTTCTGCGCTGTCATAAGCGGATTTAAAACATTACGTGTAGACCCTCCCCAACCTAGGATACCGTATGAAATTAGACTATTTGCAAGGGCATGGTAGACATTTTTGAGAGATTTTAAGTCTAACACGTTCCGAAGTAACATAAACACGTATATAAGTCTCCTTACTTTAGTCGCCACATCGTTTACATGAGCATTCCATTTAAGGGTGTTATCAAATACGAGACCGAGATATTTAGCTTGAGTTTTATGTTGTATAGTTGTGCAGTTACATTGCATATTAAATAATAAATGATTTTGAGGTTTTGGGGTACATGTATGAATTTTTATACCTGTGTGCATAAAGTCCTGCTTGCCAGTAATAGAAAAGGTAACATAGTTTGTTTTTTCGCTATTTAATGTTAATAGATTATTCTGAAGCCAAATATAAATATTGTTTAGACCAAGTTCTGCGTTTTCGTAAACCGTCGACCAGGTCTTCCCTCGGAAAATTAAGGCAGTATCATCAGCAAATAGAACTGTTTTACCTCCTTTTAATGTAATAGAATTTACCTCCTTTTAATGGATAGAAAGTACCATTCTGAATTTATAAGCAAAAAATCGAGAAAAGTGTCTTTTTTTTACCATAGCGTCTAACATTCTACTCAGAAAGCGTAGTAAACTTACATTACTATTATTTGGGAAGCCTTAATTTAAATAAAATCATTTCCAGCTTTGTCGGAATTATTTCAAGGTACAGCCCTTGAATAATGTAGCTACAATATAAATAAGTGATGTTGATCAAAATACAATAATGACATCCTATGTGTCATAATGAATTTAAGCAAGTAGGGGGAGGGGCCTTTAGTTCAATTTTGGACAGGGGCCTTTTTTTAAAATTAGGCCACCGGCTCTTGCATTCATATATGAAAGTCAGAAAATCATGTCGTATAAAATGCCTCAGATATTTTCCAAAATAGAAACCTTAAACTGACATCTATAATAGCGAAATTCTCGTAAATGCTCAAGAGCGTTGAGCCAAGAGATACGTCACATCGCCTTGGAGTGAAGCATTTCTTAAGTGTTCTTCTTTGCGGCTCTTCTTTTGAGTAAAACGCCAGACCAGGTCAAGTAGTCGTCTTGTCCTGCCTATGAAACCGTCTCGAGTGCGGCGATACTTTTTACTTCAAAATAAGTTATAACGAGACGAGCTCCTCCTCCCGCGAAAAATACATACATACTAGTTGTTTGGATCTATGTATGAGTGCCGTCTACAAATTTCGTATTAAAATCCTAGTTGCCAAACCGTAGTACGATGGTGATCAATATATTACGGTATATAATCAATGTTAATATATTCTAAATTACATATTTTAAAACATCTTTGGCTTTGTTATAGTTAGATATAATTTTATATTTTATTTTTTGTATGCTGCATGTTTCAAATAACAAAATAACATAAAGTAAATAAATATAAAATAAAATAAATATAATAGGTAAAATAATAGAAATTGTGGATGCCAGATTAATTGGTTTGACAGTTTAGAGATAAATTTGGTCAGTGTGTTAGCCGATCACAAAGAGATACATTACATTACATTACATTTACGTCGTGTCCAATTGGTGGCTAAAAACCGCTCTTGGACGTGTCAAAATATTTTTGTTTTAAGTAGTAATTGTCATTACTACTTTAATCTTTACGTTACATACATATATTATTTTTAAAAATATACAGTTATCTAAGAAACTTTGGAACCTACTAAAAGTTATTCGTCGTAGAATCGTATTACAAAACAAATTAAAGAATAGTCAATGGCTACCTACTAAACACACAATAATTAAAATAGTCAGTTAAAAAGTTGAATAATCAAAGCAGAAGCCTAACAATTGAAATAGTCAATAAATCAAATATATACGTACTAAAAACTGTACATAGTAACATCCAAAGTAGTAAGTAATTTGTTAAATAATCAAACTAAAGCTAAATCTTAAATTTAAATACTAGAAGTACATATATAATTATCATTCAAATTGGTACAATATTTGCGAAGTCATGGCCCAATCTTTGCAAAGTCAGGGATATACTAATCCCTGAAAACAACAACGATTCACAGAGGGCTATTCATAGTAATACCCCTGAGGTATACCGGTATAATACTGACTATAACAAGTCACTAAACCTACGGCAAATCAGGTAGGTACCTAAAAAAAGGTTTGATTCTGATGTCCTGAGTATCTACCGTAGCGAAGCGAGCGACGATCCCTCTGACCGAAACTATCAATTATTCTTATAACTTTTTATATGTCATTCTCGGAAATATCGTTAAAATATAAAGCAGTAAAAAACCGCCATCAAAAACAACATTTTATCGTTGATGATTTTGTAATACACATACTCACGCCCACACATCCGATATTATAATAATCACAGCAGCCATATTGTTATGATATGTTATACATGTTATAAATATTCCTTGTCAAAGTTACAACACATTCAGAGTATTAACTTTTTTGTCGGTGTTCTTTGGCGCTAAGAGTTGTTTGTTAGATCTGTCATACCACCAACGCCTGACTTCTAAATGAGTTTATAGTCAATGTGTGACCTAACGAAAGAAATCGGGCAATATTAGAAGTCACGTTACAGAAACGCAGTACGTATCAACCTTCTACACGCATAATATCATGCACTGTCATGCATAGAATAAAAATGAAATTAAAAAAAAAAAAATAATAAAATAAAACAGTGACCGCTAATTGGTACAAAGAGCGATGACCCAGCTCTCCCCCTCCTCTCCCACTCGCCAGCTTGTACATAGATCAACTGTAGAAGCTGAAACCTTCACGTTTAAATACATGGAGAATACACCATGGTAAAGCATCGGCATTTAAGGCTGCGCTTACAATAGCTAACGGTTCCGTGCAGCTTGGTCCATGTGACATGTTTGTTAATTTGGGTCGGCTAACTCACAGTTCAACTCCCATCAGAATCAGAATCAGAATCAGAATCAGAAATTTGTTTATTTGACTACTTTGGTATTTACATGGGGTCCCTGCGGCCGGTGGGCCGATCAGGGGTGTGTCAGCTGCTTATGTTCTAGGTGAATCTGTGTAGCTGTATTTTATTTATTCATAACAAACTGTTACAATTTATCATGTGTTTCGTTGGTTTGTGTTATGCTTAATCCTAACTTAACTATCTTAACCTAAGAGGACGGGGAGCCACCGCTTCTTTGGGCCAGCGCCTGAAGTTTCTCTTATCCCGATTGTATTCGATTTCTCCGATTCTATAGTTGCTTCGCAGCGGATTAAAGTCTCCGTGGGCTAGGTATGCGTCGCCTGGAGCTTCGAGATCTTGTATTTGTAGATTGGCTATTTTTTCCAACATTTTGTGATGGAGGTCTTCGGCGCGTAGGTGCCAGGCTTCTATGTCAGCCATTTCCCATATCGCCTCCGTCGTTGTTCTTTTCGGTAGCTGTGCCGCGCTTTTGAGCGCCATTCTGTATTGTCTTTCGATTTTTTGTAGATTCGCTGCACTGTATCTCGGGAGCAGTTGTACCACTCCGTAGTCCAGGATCGGTACGATGCAGGCTTGTATGATTGCCAGTTTGGTCTCCAGGTTTGTATTTGCGAAGTATCCAATTATCGGTCCGAGCATTCCTCGGACTTGTTTCAGTTTTTTAACCACTTTGTTCGTGTTCGGGTTCATCTTCAAATTTTTGTCAAAGATGACGCCCAGGTATTTGATTTGTTTCTGGTAAGGTAGTGTTCGTTGTTTCAGTCTTACCGATTGGCAATACTGGCGTTTCTTTGAGAACATGATGCACTCGGTTTTCTCTACATTGCATTTGAGGCCCCATCTCGTGTAGTAATCGATGATGGATTCCGCTGCCCATTCTGCTCTCCTTGTGGCGTGGTCAGGTTGTGAGGCTCTATTTATGATGCAGAGGTCGTCCGCATATTGAGAGAGCTTGAGTCCTCTTATTCTGTCACGTATATCCCAGATGTCATGGACGTACAGATTAAAAATTACCGGGCCGAGTATCGAGCCTTGGGGGACGCCGTGTGGAATAGGCTTCTCCTCTCCTTCAGTGGTGCGGAATCTTCCTATCAGTTTCCGGTCCTCAAGGTAGTTTTCTATTATTTTAATAAGGTTGCATGGGACATTCTGGATCTGCAGTTTCTTAATTAGGCCTCTGTGGTTGATGGAGTCAAAGGCTTTAGAAAGATCTGTAGATATCATGGAGACGCTGTCCCCTTCGGCGAGGGCATCTGTGATTATTTTTCCCGTGCGCAGGATTTGAGTCGCTGTGCCTCTTGCTTGTGTGAATCCGTGTTGGAAGGGTGGTTGTAATCTATTCACTGTGGCTTTAAGTCTCCACAGTATAAGTCTCTCACACAGTTTGCCCATAATGTTGAGAAGTGTGATCGGTCTGTATGATGTTGCTTGTTTGTGATCTTTGCCTGGTTTGTGCAGGAAAATACACACTCCCGTTTTCCATCTCTTCGGAAAGTGACCTGTGGATAATATGAAATTAGCTAGGGGTTTGAAGGCTTGGAGGAACGCTTCGCCCCCGAGTTTGAGGGCGTCCGCTCTAATGCCATCTGGGCCCGGTGCTTTTTTATTCTTAAATTGTCTCAGGGCGATGTGTATTTCTGCTTCTGATGTTGGGTCGAGTGGTTCGAACGGGGTCGTTTTTTCCGTGCCCTCGTCCTTCTCTGCTATGGTAGCCTCTTTTACTATCGCTGCGTCTGTTAGAGAGTTTATTGTCTCCCTCTCCGTATTGCATCCATCGATGTTCGGTAGTTTCATGACTGGTTTCTTCATGTTGCGTTGGATTCGCCACATTTGTGATCTATTGTTTCTAGGATCTTCGAGCTTGTTGAGCCAGCCTTTCTCAGTGTATTCCCTCAGGGCTTTCTCTGTTTCCTTTCTTACTCGATTGTAAATGGTTCTGACTTCTCGCTGCACCGACGGGCTGCAGTGTCTGGCTTCCCATCTTCGTTGTCTCAGCTTGTTGCGCATATCTATCCTGTCGTTTAGTTCTTCCGGCAGGGTTTCCCTCCTTGTTGGTTTGATGAGTGGGGCGTGTTTGTCGAGGGCTGCAATGATCGCTTTCTCCATTCTTTCGACATATTGCTCGCAGTCTGTTTCCGTTGTTATTTCCTCTGGGAGTTGTGTAAATTCCTCTCTCAGGGTCTCTTGGTAGGCTTCTTTAGTTTCAAGGTTTTCATATATTTTCTTTGTGTTCCTGATACTTTGTTCCTCTATGTCGTGTTCGACTTTCAAGGTAAGCATCCACGGGAGATGATCAGATCCGACGCTCTCCAGGTGTTTCGCCTTGGCTTCTATTCTTTGGTTTGTGAGGATGGCGAGATCGAGGATGTTGTTTCCCTGATTCGCCGGTCTTGATGGTTGTTCGGTGTGTACCAGTTCGCATATTCCATCTTGGATAGCTCTTTTAATTGTGTTACCTAGGCCGGCATCCCTACTGTGGCCTAGTGCTCTCATTCTAAGATTGAGATCTCCTATGATGACTGAGGGTTCGTCTAGTAGCGTTTCCTCCATTTCTTCTCTGGTGTGATTCTGGTTGGGAATTTGTATGTAGATACCTTTCACCTTGATGTATTCTCCTGTATTGTGGTTTGTGAAGAGTTTTATTGCGACTCCTTCTATTATTTTATCTTCGTCCGCCCATCCTGGCGTTACTTCGGTTTCTGTCCATCTTATTCCCCTTCTGATGTACATTGCCGTGGCTAAGTGCGGCTCGAGTGTATGAGTCAGTTTGTCGTATCCGTTAATGTTGAATTTCTGTTTTTCAAAGTTTAACTTGCATTCGTTTAGCACTAGTATTGCTGGGTGATATTTGTCAACCAAAGCTTTGATCTCCGTAAATTTATTTTTTACACCCTGTGCGTTGAGGTGTATAATTTTTAAATTTTGAATTCTGCATTTATCTTCGTTGTCCATTGATGATGTTTGCGAGATTTGTTACTATGTCGAAGAGCTGGTCAATTTTTTGTTCCAGTTTGTCCATTCTGTTGAGTTGTGTTGTGTCCTGCAGCGTTGTGTATTCCCTGGTTAGTTCATTATTGTTCATTTTCGCTGGGAGATCGGGGAAGTGCCTCTTGTTGGTGACGTCCGAATATTTGATCCCTGTTCTTATAGCCGCTAACCGAACTCTTTCGTCTTTTTTGACTTGTTTGGCTTTGGCTTGTTCCACTTGTCTGGTTATCATTTTCTGGAAGGTGGGGCACTTGACGTTGTTTGCTCCGTGTCCCTCCTGTTTGCAGTTTGTGCAGACTCTTACTTGTCTTCCTTCCTGTGTGCCTATGGTGGTCTGTGGTTCCTCTTGATTGCCGTAGCATGATTGTTTCGCGTGGTCGAAGGCGAAGCATTTCTTGCATTGGATTATGTGTTGTGGGTTTTCCTTAAACGCCTCCACTTTGATACGCGGGGCTAGGAAGAATTTCCTTGTTGTTTTGTGGAGTAACTCGAGTATGTCCCTTTGTTTATGCTTTCCCTCGAAGATAGCTAGGTGTATTCTTCCGGCCTTCCCGATAGGTTTGACTGCGGTGGGTGTTATGTCTATGCAGTTTTGTATTTCCATGGCTATTGTTTCCATGTCTTCCCCGTATGTCTCGTTTTTTATTACTATCTTAACCGCCGGCGTTCTTTCCGCTTTGGGTCTTGGTGCTATTACTCTGGTTGTTCCACTATTGCTCAGTGCCGTGAGTATTTCTTCTCTGGCTTTAGAGTCGGCTGGGTTGATTTTAATTTGTCCCTTTATTGGGAGGATGGTAGAGTTGTTGTTTTCCACTATCTTTCTGATATTTTTCAGGATTTCCTTGTCTTCTATGGCTCTACTGTCCCTAATAGTGATCTGGGGGATGTGGCTAAATGTTCGGGACTGTGTTGTGTAGTTGTTTATGTCCGTTCTCAGCCTTTTGCTTCCTGTACGTTCTTCGGTGAGACCGTCGAATTTGTTTGCTGTTGGTATATTGTATTGTACCGGGTTCCCTAGTTCTTGATTTATTATTGGGTGGCGGGCTCTTTTCCCGCTCGGAGTCTTCCAATCTTTATATAAATCCGTATCACGCTCCGTTTTAGTACTCCTCTGTGCCGTTGCGCTCCTAGTATCGTCAGGAGAGCGCGTGTGCGCCATATTGTTGTTGTCTCTTTCTGACACACGCGGTTGCGCGTATCTTCCATCTCTCTCCGATGCTTGTGGCCGGGAGAGCTTACTGTCTCTGTCTGACGTGCGCGTATGCGCGTTCGCTGTGTCTTTTTCGTTCCCGAAGGGGTAGGGCATCTTTGATGCGCTCTGGTCGCGTGCCTCGCTGAGGTCGCGCGACTGACTGTGGTCTTGTACGCCAATATTCTCGAATATTCGAACAGAGCGTGATTGCGTCTTCTTATGTGCTCCATGCGTCGTGTTCGGCTTTTCGTTAGTTGTTCTCGAAGCTTCCGTAGAGGGCGATTTCTTTTTTCTATTTCTTATTGTTTTATTGGTTCCTAGAGGTGAGTTGTCACATTCCGGGATGTATTCTAGTTGTACACATTGATCCTTACCGCATTTGCATAAGAACCATTCCTCCGAGACAAAATCTTCGATGGGAAGTGTCACGATATTTTTTCTTTTTTGGCATTTCGTACATGCTGCGATATTCTGGATGCAGTGTTCCATTCCCGTAGTGTATACCACAGTCTTCATTTTGGAATTTTCCGCAACTTGTCCGCCGACAATCACGATGTCCATTTCTAATGCTGCTTTTATTAAGAATGGTTTCTCACATTTTTTGCATGAAATCTTTTTCGTGCTCATCTGTTTTTTGTCCCAGCAAAGTCGATCCGCTCGGAATTCCTGTTGGCAATTCCAGCATCGGGTAATATTTTTATTGAAGTCTGTGACGCTCATTCTGTCGACTTTTAATGTGGCTATTGGCACTTCACTTTCTGAGGACCCTATGGTGGCGGAGTCCGTGTCCATTTCGATTTGTTTTTCTATGCACTCACTTATATTATTTTTTAATTGTTCCATATTGTCTATTTCACTAATTACTGTAATATTGTTGCTTAAACTTGTGTTCCCGGGGGTTACGAGTCCCCCGGGAATTACGTTGTTCATTGTTTCTTATAAAATGTCGCTTTTTTATTGTTCACTATGCGCATGGAAATTCCCACTGGCGGGGAGTGGAAATTTCCACTAGTTTGATTGACGCGCGCGCACTTGGATATCCCCGGCGGGTGCGTCCGTTCGGTACGGGTGCTCGCGCGACTCTAGTTCAACTCCCATCCGGTAGTTTCCTCGAAGATGGACGAACCTGGAAAGGAGCCTGTGATCCCTGTCACGGCTGTGTCGTGGATGCAGGTGGGTTTGGACCCTCGGGGTGGGGGGGGGGGGGGAGACCTCGGGCGCTGCTAAGCAGCTTGCGCATCGTGGTGCTTCAGCCAATTAACTGTGCACACCAGTGAATGTGACACCAGAGAACTGTCTGATGATATATGAGTATATGAGTATGCAACGGAGAGATATGAGTATGCAACGGGTTATGAATGGAACGTTCTAAACTATGGCCAAAAAAACCGCGAAATGTTGTTTTTTTTTCGGGTTTTCACTCATACATTCTCAACGGTATCTACTTCCTATTTAAAAACGTTGTGAATATAAACTGTAGAGCATAAAGGTATATATAGAATGATCTATTAGGCGTTAATTTCAGTAGCAAAGGGAACGTTATACGGCCCTGAACCTTGCTGTGGCGTACCAAAAAGCCTTGCAAACCTAATGCTCAAACAAATATGTTTAGAACAATCCGCCAACCACTGGAACAACACGCCAGGGTTGAATCAATCCAAAGCGCTAATTAAGGCCTACGACCCTAAGACGGACCGTGAGGCCTTATCGCTAAATAGAAACAATCTACGCATACTGGTGAGGGCGCTCACAGGGCATTGTGGCCTCAACAAACACATGTACAACCTCAAGCTCCGAGACACAAAAATGTGCAGGTTCTGCCAAGGGGCAGAGGAAACTCCCCAGCACCTCATGTTCGAGTGTGGACCGCTGATGCGTAAAAGATACATCCACTTGGGTGGATTACCTCCAACCTGAGGAGGTAAAACAATCTGGCGCCAAATACCTGTCGCGGTTCTTAAATGACACGAGGCTTAGCGCAGAACTATAGTAGGTGGCGAACACAATAGATCAGCAATGATCACAAGGCTCATAAAGACCTTAGAAAAACCCCACACAACAAATAATAAAAAAAATAATACATAGAATGATCTATTAGGCGCTAATTTCAGTTCAGCCGTATGGTTATAATCGGTAGTCAAAAATAGGCAAATTTTAACATTATAACTCAAAATTGTTTTAGGCTCATTTCTCTTTGACAAAACGGCTATTACAAATGAAAAAATATTTAAGATGGCGGTAAAATTTGCCTTTATTTGACTGAAGATTATGGCCATACTAATGAAACAAACTTAATCTTTGACGTAGTCATTAGACGCGGAATTTTATGCACTACACTACACTTAGGTCTATTGATTTTTTAGATAATAATAATAATAATAATAATAATTGTATTCATTCAAAAATATAAATTTACAATTGTATTAGTTGCAGAATCTGCCTAACTAGGCCATAGCCCGTACCAAGGAAAACTCTATGTATGGCAAAGATTTATTCATGTGCTCATAATATTAAAATGAAAAATACAAAATATGATAAAATAGAAAATAGATAAGCGAATGCAAATTAAACTTATAATTATATTTAAAATATTGATATAGCATGGTCATGGAAATAAATATTAATATAAAATGTCGTAATATGAACTTTGTAAAACAAATAAATAAATAGTATTAAAATATAAAGTGTAGTGCAATGTATGACAACAATATGCAGACCTTTACTTTAAAATATGACTTATAGCCTTTTCCACCTCATTTCTACCAAGTTGAAGTAAATGTTGTGTAATTTTAGATTTTAATTGGATTGACTTAGTGTTTTGGCATGTTTTTATCGATTCTTTTAGATGGTTATACATTATTGGCCCTATAAAGCCAAAGTGTCTTTGGGCGAAGGATGTTCGGGTTTTCTGTACAATGTGTTTACAGGTTGTGGCGCTCCTCGTTGAAATTTTATGCTCAGCTTTAACGTGAATATCTTTACTTTTTATGTAGTTAAGAAAGACTGTCTTTGCAAATACCTGCCTGATGTCTAATATCTTCAGCTCTGCAAACAAGTCATTTGAGGGGTACTTTCGAGGCTTTTTGGCAATAACCCGAAGAAGCGCCTTCTGCGCTGTCATAAGCGGATTTAAAACATTACGTGTAGACCCTCCCCAACCTAGGATACCGTATGAAATTAGACTATTTGCAAGGGCATGGTAGACATTTTTGAGAGATTTTAAGTCTAACACGTTCCGAAGTAACATAAACACGTATATAAGTCTCCTTACTTTAGTCGCCACATCGTTTACATGAGCATTCCATTTAAGGGTGTTATCAAATACGAGACCGAGATATTTAGCTTGAGTTTTATGTTGTATAGTTGTGCAGTTACATTGCATATTAAATAATAAATGATTTTGAGGTTTTGGGGTACATGTATGAATTTTTATACCTGTGTGCATAAAGTCCTGCTTGCCAGTAATAGAAAAGGTAACATAGTTTGTTTTTTCGCTATTTAATGTTAATAGATTATTCTGAAGCCAAATATAAATATTGTTTAGACCAAGTTCTGCGTTTTCGTAAACCGTCGACCAGGTCTTCCCTCGGAAAATTAAGGCAGTATCATCAGCAAATAGAACTGTTTTACCTCCTTTTAATGTAATAGAATTTACCTCCTTTTAATGGATAGAAAGTACCATTCTGAATTTATAAGCAAAAAATCGAGAAAAGTGTCTTTTTTTTACCATAGCGTCTAACATTCTACTCAGAAAGCATAGTAAACTTACATTACTATTATTTGGGAAGCCTTAATTTAAATAAAATCATTTCCAGCTTTGTCGGAATTATTTCAAGGTACAGCCCTTGAATAATGTAGCTACAATATAAATAAGTGATGTTGATCAAAATACAATAATGACATCCTATGTGTCATAATGAATTTAAGCAAGTAGGGGGAGGGGCCTTTAGTTCAATTTTGGACAGGGGCCTTTTTTTAAAATTAGGCCACCGGCTCTTGCATTCATATATGAAAGTCAGAAAATCATGTCGTATAAAATGCCTCAGATATTTTCCAAAATAGAAACCTTAAACTGACATCTATAATAGCGAAATTCTCGTAAATGCTCAAGAGCGTTGAGCCAAGAGATACGTCACATCGCCTTGGAGTGAAGCATTTCTTAAGTGTTCTTCTTTGCGGCTCTTCTTTTGAGTAAAACGCCAGACCAGGTCAAGTAGTCGTCTTGTCCTGCCTATGAAACCGTCTCGAGTGCGGCGATACTTTTTACTTCAAAATAAGTTATAACGAGACGAGCTCCTCCTCCCGCGAAAAATACATACATACTAGTTGTTTGGATCTATGTATGAGTGCCGTCTACAAATTTCGTATTAAAATCCTAGTTGCCAAACCGTAGTACGATGGTGATCAATATATTACGGTATATAATCAATGTTAATATATTCTAAATTACATATTTTAAAACATCTTTGGCTTTGTTATAGTTAGATATAATTTTATATTTTATTTTTTGTATGCTGCATGTTTCAAATAACAAAATAACATAAAGTAAATAAATATAAAATAAAATAAATATAATAGGTAAAATAATAGAAATTGTGGATGCCAGATTAATTGGTTTGACAGTTTAGAGATAAATTTGGTCAGTGTGTTAGCCGATCACAAAGAGATACATTACATTACATTACATTTACGTCGTGTCCAATTGGTGGCTAAAAACCGCTCTTGGACGTGTCAAAATATTTTTGTTTTAAGTAGTAATTGTCATTACTACTTTAATCTTTACGTTACATACATATATTATTTTTAAAAATATACAGTTATCTAAGAAACTTTGGAACCTACTAAAAGTTATTCGTCGTAGAATCGTATTACAAAACAAATTAAAGAATAGTCAATGGCTACCTACTAAACACACAATAATTAAAATAGTCAGTTAAAAAGTTGAATAATCAAAGCAGAAGCCTAACAATTGAAATAGTCAATAAATCAAATATATACGTACTAAAAACTGTACATAGTAACATCCAAAGTAGTAAGTAATTTGTTAAATAATCAAACTAAAGCTAAATCTTAAATTTAAATACTAGAAGTACATATATAATTATCATTCAAATTGGTACAATATTTGCGAAGTCATGGCCCAATCTTTGCAAAGTCAGGGATATACTAATCCCTGAAAACAACAACGATTCACAGAGGGCTATTCATAGTAATACCCCTGAGGTATACCGGTATAATACTGACTATAACAAGTCACTAAACCTACGGCAAATCAGGTAGGTACCTAAAAAAAGGTTTGATTCTGATGTCCTGAGTATCTACCGTAGCGAAGCGAGCGACGATCCCTCTGACCGAAACTATCAATTATTCTTATAACTTTTTATATGTCATTCTCGGAAATATCGTTAAAATATAAAGCAGTAAAAAACCGCCATCAAAAACAACATTTTATCGTTGATGATTTTGTAATACACATACTCACGCCCACACATCCGATATTATAATAATCACAGCAGCCATATTGTTATGATATGTTATACATGTTATAAATATTCCTTGTCAAAGTTACAACACATTCAGAGTATTAACTTTTTTGTCGGTGTTCTTTGGCGCTAAGAGTTGTTTGTTAGATCTGTCATACCACCAACGCCTGACTTCTAAATGAGTTTATAGTCAATGTGTGACCTAACGAAAGAAATCGGGCAATATTAGAAGTCACGTTACAGAAACGCAGTACGTATCAACCTTCTACACGCATAATATCATGCACTGTCATGCATAGAATAAAAATGAAATTAAAAAAAAAAAAATAATAAAATAAAACAGTGACCGCTAATTGGTACAAAGAGCGATGACCCAGCTCTCCCCCTCCTCTCCCACTCGCCAGCTTGTACATAGATCAACTGTAGAAGCTGAAACCTTCACGTTTAAATACATGGAGAATACACCATGGTAAAGCATCGGCATTTAAGGCTGCGCTTACAATAGCTAACGGTTCCGTGCAGCTTGGTCCATGTGACATGTTTGTTAATTTGGGTCGGCTAACTCACAGTTCAACTCCCATCCGGTAGTTTCCTCGAAGATGGACGAACCTGGAAAGGAGCCTGTGATCCCTGTCACGGCTGTGTCGTGGATGCAGGTGGGTTTGGACCCTCGGGGTGGGGGGGGGGGGGGAGACCTCGGGCGCTGCTAAGCAGCTTGCGCATCGTGGTGCTTCAGCCAATTAACTGTGCACACCAGTGAATGTGACACCAGAGAACTGTCTGTGCACACCAGAGAACTGTCTATTTCAGCTACTTGCATAGTATAATGTCGTATGGGATTTTGCTCTGGGGACGCGCAGCCGATATGCAAACGATATTTACTTTGCAGAAAAGAGCCATATGTTCCATTTATTGTTTAAACTCCCGAGCATCGTTAAAAGAGAAATTTAAAGAGATTAATATTCTGACGGTTTATATTCAGTATATATTTCGTAAAAACTTGCACAAGTTCCGTAGGTTGGGTGACATTCACAATAGGAACACCAGGTTCAAAAATAAACTAGCCATTACGGGCTCTAGGTTAGCAAAAGTGAGTAAATCTCTCATTCGAGACGGTGTTCGCTTTTATAAATCTTTGTCGAAGGAACTAACCCTTTTTACCAGATACTAAATTTAGAAAAATTGTTAAAGATACTTTGTGCTCTAAAGGCTATTATAAAATTGAAGATTTTTTTAAACGATACATTGGTCTGGTCAAGTCGTTTTTGTAACATAGCTATGAAAACCATTTGTAAAGTGTTATTATTATTGTTATTAATATTACGTAAAGCCATTGATTATATAGTGTAGTAATCAATGGTAAAGTCTACAAGCAAGGCATAAATGTTTAGAAACATAAGACGTTCGGAAAGTACTGTAAGTCTACTTCGAATAAAAATCTATCTATCTATCTATCTATCTACCTATCTATCGATCTATCTAATAACCAGGTGGATCTGGAAACGTACGTTTCCTAAGCAGCAGGAGTGTTTGTTTATTTGATTGTGCCGGTTGTTGACATGATGCTGGCTACCCGATTCCGCGTGAAAGGCAGGCAAAGAACGTCACGGTCTGCGCTAAATTTACACTGAAGTACTGCTAGCACCAGGTAGAGGCCGCGCAAGCGACTTAGAACCTGCGACCAGACTGTTGGCCAGAGAAATCCCGCCAAATCTGGTAGAGAAGGCGTAAGGCTACTCGCTGGATTCACTTCCAAAGCCTCGCGGTAAGGCTTTGGGCTCTCATGGGCCTGTTGGAGTAGTTAGTCGATGGACTGTGTTGTCCCTAAGTATCTGGGTTCACCCTATGAGAGAAAGAATAATTTGATATCGTTATAACTTCTACGGCGGATTCGCCCGTTGTAGTTGACAACTTCAAAGTGCGCCTACAACAGCTATTGGCAAAATAGGTGGCCTGTGATTTTGCGTTATTTACTCGTATTAACCGCTGGAATGCCTATACCACCGATCGGTGGTTTATCTGTTGTGACAATTCTTGGGCGGCCGATCTCCGTATTTATGAAATTATATGCGAAAAAGTCGCCTTGATTGAATAAGCCACCGTTATACATTAGTATGCATGCACTAACACTCCCTAAAGGAGAAATTTCAAAGTTTGAAAACACGCCGTCGTGATTTTCATTCCCATGGCTGGCTCTCTAAGGCTTAAGGACCAGCTCAACGGATATCTCTTTATCAGTGACACTGAAGTGATTCAAGGTTGGTACGACGCTTGCAGCCAACTGAAGCAAACGCAATTGGAGGAAATTTTCAAGATGTGGTTTTAAATAAATCAAACATTTAAAAAAAAATATAAATATATAATACCGGCTGTGGCCCGCGGCTTCGCTTCGCGTAAAGTTTCGAAGCGTTTATTTGCCTTTTTAGACGCTACCTGTAGATATATAGCGTAAGACGTCCCCCTCTAATAAACGCCACCTATCTCGTAGACGTAGTAGTCTTTTTCCTCGCCGTCCGCGCCGCCTTCCGCTGTACGCTGACCTATATATTTCGAGGTGCTTGCGAGCGTCACTAATTTCAGGATTCTCTATAACTATACCACCTAAAAACTTACAGTAAAAGGCTAAATGCTATCTCTTTTTAACACCCTTTATAATGGATTAATTTATTTTGATAAGGATTCTTATTTTATTGCTAATTGTTTTTATTATTTTTTTAAAGCATAAAAGAAAGTTATTGTATCTTGAATATAGAAGTTGAATATGTGCTGCGCCAAGTTTTGTATATATCTCATTGAGGCCGATATATTTGTCATATAATGTTTTAATATATATCAAACCGTTTCGTCAGCGCACGCCGATAAAACGACTCACCAGCTCATTTTTCTCTGCCTTGATTTACAAATATCGCGATTTCGTATTGAAAACCAATGTTTATCGCAATAAAATGTAGCCTATAGTACTAGTCAATAATGTAGCTTTCCATTAGTGCCAGAATTTTTGAAATCGGATGAGTAGTTTCGGAGATTATCCCCTGCGTTCTTCTTCTTAAAGTGCCATCTCATATCAGAGGTCGGCGGTTATTATGACCGCTTGGGCCTGTGATGTTGCGGCGGAACAACACGGTGATGCTTGAGTTGAACCATTCAACGAGGATTTGTAGCCAGTGGATTCTTCTTCGGCCAGGTCTTCGGCGGCCTTTTATATTTCCTTGCAGGACTAATTGGAGAAGGTGGTATATGTTACCCCCTAAATACAAACGTACAAACTTACAAATATTTCTTCTTTATAATATTAGAACAGATGACCACTTTTTTAGGACCCGCGTAGATGTGCACGAACTATAAACGCATGAGCAGCAGTGTTGGCGCCACGGTAGCGGTATTTTTTAGTCGTTGCGCCGACTAAAAAAAGTATGTAGACTAGAATAAATTGCGGACGCGATAGTTTCTGTTTGGCGAAGGTGCGTAGCCGTACGTCCACATGTCCGACAATCACTCGTCGCAGAGTATTTTTTGCTTATCTCCAGGCTTGGAAAACTTCCAATGCCAAAGGTTATTGGTTCACTTTGTCCTTGTTTTTAATTTATTCACGGCAAGGCCGACGCAACGTAACATATTTACCTCGAGCTAGGCGCCAAGTATTGACGACTATTTAGATAATGAGGTATATTCTGGAGGGACTACTGCAAGACCTTTGATACAATCGATTATATCTATACTAATATTATAAAGAAGTAATGTTGACTGATGGGACGAGCATCTACATACTTGGTTATTATTTAATCATTATTATCTCTTATAATCAACTTAGACTAGCCCGTTCTAGGGTGATTCAAGTAGTGAGGTAACGTCTCCTCGATATGGTATGACTACGAAGACTGCAATGTAGGGGTGGAAGTTGGAAGGGCGTTGCGACATTGTAAATCATAGCTTTTAATATTTTAATATTATTTACATAAACAATGACGATGACAATTTTTAAATTGATATACAGGTTTCATTCAATACGTAATATTTAGTTCGTTAACGTTCGTTAACGCTCCAATAGTTCGTTAACGTTCAGATAGTCTAATAGATGGCATTCTATCTCTCCGTATTATTTCTGTTCTCTAATAAACCTATTGAGAAATGTGACAGAGGGCACTTATAAATCAATGTTGTTATTGTTATCACTGGTAAAATGATTAGGTTTTTATAATTAACCAGTTTTTTTATTTAAAAAAACGATTGTATTATTATAGATGGCAAAGTTTCGCCGTCAATGATATCAGCGCCAACTGCATTTCACCGGTACCTAAAGGGTTGCCAAATCGTACTATGGAATAAAGCAATCCAATACCATATATAATGAAGGGTCCTATTTAGAATGAATTCAACAAAAGATCTTCTGTCTAAAGAGGGAATAACAGGATGAGAAAGACCGAATGGGACGGGCAGCTACATACTTAGCAGTGAGGTAACGGTCACCTCGATATGGTGTGAAGGTCTGCCCCGACTGGAGCGAAGTGGTGGAAGTTGGATAGGCGTGGCGACGTTGCAAAGTAGTGAGTGAGTTTTGTCATCTACAAAAACGTGTTTAATTCCGGCCCCATATAGCGCTCCATTCGAGCTGGTAAGTCGCTGCAGAGCTACTGGCATCTCGGTTGGACCATTGAGCTGCGAAGCGAGCGCAAAGCGTCGACCTGAATGCCTGTCGGTCCAGGCCTGGCAATGGCCAAGCCGAACGACGCCACTGACAAAGAAATGCATAGATTGGGCAATGCATATGAACAGCTGAAACCCACCGAGAGAGGAGTTGCAATGCGTTTGGAACTAGCTGGCAGAAGGAGCCATGAGTTTGTTTGAAAAACTTAATTGCACACACAATAGAGGGCCTACACGGTGGGCTTACCGCCAAATAGCAATATCTTACGACCATACATACCGTCAGGGTTATATAGGCCAACTGTTTATGAAGGCAAAAAAAACATTATTTTTATTGATTTTTCATTTATTTATTACGAATAAAATTACCTTAAACGGAAAAACCAATGCGTTTAAGAGTAACATTAATAAATATATGGTCAGAGGCATTGCGCGTTTTTGGAACCGCGTCTGTTCGCGTTCCTTCTGCTTTTCCTTGGCGGAGGCTATAAAGTGTAGAGTACAATCAGCAGATTGACTCTGAATAACTATATTATCAAGTGGCTCATGACAAAAAGTAGAAGCCAGTGCGAAGAAATGGTGACTCATATCCTGACGTAGCCCATATTTTTTACTTGATACTTGACAATAAATACATTGAGTTGATTATGTTTAAAATAAATTTATAAAATAATCCTAAAGAATTAAAGTTACAATTTTATATGTGCCTAATAAGGAACCTTTTTAACCTACTCAATTTATTGGTCAATTTATAGTAGTGGTGTAAGCAGTAGTATAGTAGTATAGTAGTGTAAGCAGTAGTGTATCTGCAGTGCGCTGGGGAAATTTTCCGGCCGAACGTCAATGCCACAATATCGCTGAATCCGGCGAATCAACGGGGAAGTCTAGAAACGTAGTTTTCTAATAAAGTAGCGTAGATCTTATGACCTTGATCAGGTTCGCTCACCTAGCCCCAGACTGCGACTGCTTCTACTCGCTCCACTAGATTGAGTAGAAGGAGAAGTGTTTCCAAAACTACTAAACGAGGTGTGCGGGAGCCTCTAATGGACTCTAGCAAGACTCAAAAGCGCAGTCGCATACCTAGATCTGTAGGTTGTTTACGCTCCAAAGTCTTGACGACTCTGTGATAAGGATCATCATCATCATCATCAGCTGGTAGACGTCCACCGTTGAGCACATAACTCCCCCATAGAATGCTATTACAAACGGTCTTGAGCCGCCTCCAGAAAGTATGTGGTTGGTCCAAATACTTTCTGCGACCGTAACAATATCAATGGTCCATCTTGTAGGGGGTCATCCTACACCAAGTCTGCCGGTTGGTGGTCGCATTTTTTTCTTAACGGTTGTCAGTTCTGCGAGCTTTAAATGGGGTTAGTCCATTCCCATTTAAGTTGCTAAGTTGCTAACGAGCTATGTCAGTGGTCTAGGTTCTTCTGCAGATTTCCTTATTTCGGATCCTATCGCGCAGTGAAACTCTAAGAATAGCTCTATCCATGGCTCGTTACGCGACTTTGAGCTTGTGTATGAGGCCAATAGTTAGCAACCACGTCTCAGTGCCACATGTCATCACTGCCAACACGCACTGATTATAGACTTCAGTCTTGAGCCTCTGCGGTATTTGTCACAAGAAGATAAGACGTAGTTTTCCGAACGCTGCCCATCCGAGTTAGATTCGTCGGCATCCATGTTTAGGATGGTACACGGCAACCTTAATATCTGTTTCTGTCGAAGATATCCAAGCCCGATACACGGGGGCGTATCTTAGTATTATTCTTTTGAATGTGGTCGGTGTCTCGTCGCCGTTACTGTACTCCCAAAGTGGGCGCGTGTCCGCGCGTCCGCGTGCCGGCTTCCGTGTTACTTGTAAGGACATCAGCCCTTATGCACGAGATGCGCCAACTGGTCCGGACAATGGTGCATTCATTGCGGCGGCGGCAGCGCAGCCGCGCGTGCCTTTTTTGCCCAACGCCAGTCGCCAGGTCGCTACACGTGAAATATGATGAGGCAAGTCGCTGGGTATTTCGCTGGAATGCACGCAAATACCCGCTCCCTTCTTGATAATAGATGCATAAAGATCTCGCCAAATACCCGAAAACATCGTTCCGAGCTCGAGTACCTCGAGCCCATCTTTCCATTGTAGAATTAAAATCATGAAATCACTAAATAATTTATATTTTAATAGTCGAAAAGTACAGTAAGTAAAGCTCGGGGAAACGGCAAACAAACAACTTCTTTTTCAATTGTCTAAAGCAGCCGGCCCAGTGGCACAGTGGTTAGGTCGCCTGATCCTACATTGTAAGGTCCCGGGTTCGATTCATGGCTGGGTCACCATTTTCAGTTGGGATAAACTTAACGGAATTACATTTTCAATTCTGTCGATCGAATGCAATAACAAGACACACACTTACACACATGTTACACGCACACATAAATATAAACACTTTATAGTAGGGTTGGTTGTAAGAGATTGTCATATGACAATAAACCCGCCCATTGTGAAATTACACAATAAAGAGTACAAACAAACAAACAAACATGCTGCCGGCCTGCTTTCGTGGGAAGAAAAGTCAGTTAAAAGAGTGATATTTTTTATTATATACTATATATAATATAAAATGGATGTTTGTTTGTCCCGTATGCGTTTCTATATCATTCATTCAATTGCGATAAAACCTTAGGTTTCTGAATTAGTACAACCATTTTACAATAGGTGGCGCGCGAGTAGTTTAAACAAGTGTATTTCATATAGTTTAGCGACAGTTCTTGTATTTTCGGTGTATGCTTGACAGAATTGAATTAATTCAAATACAAACATCGACATTTCAGTTCATGTGTGACGTAATAAGTGGTGATGATTATGACATTCCAATTATAATTCTAAAACACGTGTGATATCTACCATACGAAGTTTCTTTGGTTTTCCCAAGTGAATTTGTAATAACCGTCACAAAGCATTACTTTCGCTGTCAAATCAATTATGCAACCAAACGACAAGCGATTGGTCGATCTAGACCTCAAGCACTAAAGAAAAAGACATCACTAGCTTCTGAAACAGACGAGCAACGGGAAGCAAGATTGGAAACCGCTCGAGTAGGCAATGCTCAAGCCTGTTCGTCTGAAACAGTCGAGCATCCGAAAGCAAGGCTAGAAACCGTTCGAGTACGCACTGCTCGGTCCAAATAAATACTGCACGCTGATTTAAATCTTGGTGCAATCTGTTACAGTCTTCATATAAGTGTGGTTATTCAAAAAAATGCGTGTATTTCAATACCCTTAAATTTAAGAATGTAACCGAAAGGTCGAAAAGTGAAATCGCCAGAATTACATTCATTATCCGTACCAGTATCGACGTTGGTATCAAGTGAGAAGAATTAATAAATGTTTGTTCGAATAGGACGAAAGTTGGTTCGAATAGGACGTCGAATTTACTTCGACAGAAACTGTCGATATTTCGGATGCGATTGTCTTCTCACACCCGGCATAAAGACGACTTTACGTGAGAAATATATACCAATCCCTCTTTAAATGTATCCCTTTCCTTGCTTAGTTCTGGATTGATGTGGTCGTCGCATCTCGAGCGTCAACCGGTAAAAGCACTCCCACTTACGTCGAAATGAGCGATGGTTGGTATGCTATTATTCGTACCCTGTGTCGATCAAACATAAACCTAGCATGAAATCGAAGACTATCGCAGTTGTTTGACATTATAATATATAAAAACGAATTTACTGCGTGAAGATTGTAGTACCCGGCGTTTCGGCGATGTTGCAACCGCAGCTGTCCAGGGTAGACTGAAGTGCTGACAATCATCATCACTTGATCTGCGGATAGGTGGCAAACTGCGGCAGTTACTCCGCGGATTTTAACGGTGTTGGGGCGGCGGGTTCGGCGCGCAAATCTTAAAGATCCGCTGTGCACATAACTCACTGTATCTTGTGTTAAGTCCTGCATTCGATTTTATACACACCCGGAGATTGCAGTAGTATTACATCTTTTACAGGCCTCAGAGATCGACTTATATTTTGGGTCGGCTTAAAGATCGTTTTTATAATAATAACGGAATTGTTTAGCATCTTACTTAATAACACCCTTGACGTATGGTAAAAAAAACCCCGAACCAGTGCCGTAGGTACTCCTTCCCAATCAAAGAATGCGAAAGTTGCACAAAAAGTGTCCGGTGTTGGCGCCGTCAGACAGTGGTCGGTGCAGTGGGCTCTGGGTCGGGCGCGCGCACGAGCCAAAAAGCCGCACAGTGATTCCTCTAGTATCTATATGCCAGCGGGACAAAACTCAGTTCAGAGATAACTAATGTAATAGGTATATATCCAGACTTTTAAAGATAGTTTGAAACCCCAAAAAGCTTATTTCGGGTTCCTAGTGTAAAATAGAAATTAAAATAGTCTCGTTTATTTGTAGCGTTGCTACAAAATTTGTAGCAGTATTTAATACTGCGGTGTGTCTTAGTTCAGTGTTGTTTTGAAGTGGTTTATTATGGCTTTTGAAAATCATGGTTTTTACTCAAACTTAATTAGGTAAAAAAATAATGTATCCTTTATCCCGACAGCGACTTATAATTCTATTCATCAAAGTTTTTGTTACTATAACAAGATTCATGGAGAGGAGCAATTTAAAAAGCTAATTGTTAATAATTTGTTAAAAAAACCAATTTATCAAACAAGGGAGTCTAACAATTCTAAATCTAATTTTCCATGTTGATGATTTGTATAATTTAAAATATAATAGTATTATGATAACTGGCATTCTTATTCTCATCTAATTTATTTTACATTTTTATCTTGATAATTCTACATAGATATTTCTATTTTGATCAATTATTATTATTCTATATTTTAATCTATTATATTAGTATATGTTGATTATTTGTATGTTGGTAATTTTGATTATAATACTACTGCCATGGCAAAAATTGGTTAAACTTCTCCAAATAATACCGGCTATTTGTTTATATCATGCGTTGTTGTATATTATAGAACCCCGGAGATTAGCGTGCTAATGTGCGATAAAATGTGTAATAATTTTATTTGGTTTCATTTCAAGGCAAGAGTTTTTGGATATTTGGAAAAGTCGCCCCAAAATATTCCTGATTAAAAGTACTATACAATCATGTTGTTAACAATTTTCTAATAAAATCTATAATTAAAGAATTTGGTACTAAATTGAAATCTGAACTACGTTTATATTTTAATAAATTTATTAAATATTATCTGAAACCAGCTAATGAGCGGATTAATTTCTGAAAAATTGCCGTGTTTAGTTAAAAAAAGCACCTTGTTGCCATTTTCGGCATTAACGAAGGTCAACCTACCCATTGGGGGCACATAGTATACATAGTTTATTTGGAAGACTGGACTTTCATCAATTTATTTTTAAAATAAAAGGAGGATTGTAAAGAACCTAGTAGAGTTGAGAAGCTTTATGAAATTGAGATGAAAATTGGCAGACACTATAGACTTATATAACTTAGAAAGACACTATATAACTTAGAAAGAAAAGAGTCGTCGAGTGACTTTTGAAAATTGTATAACTAACTTCTATACTAATACACCTACTTTTTTCGGTTATATTTTCAAAATTATTGATTAGTAATTTTTAAATACTAAGTTATAATAATGTGTATGTCTTTGATAGTAAATAAGAACATTTTAACTAATAAAATATAAAAAAATATAAATGTAGGTACAGTGTTATGTAATATTAAATTAATTAATTAATATATCTATAGCATGAGAAGAAAAAACCAAAAAGGGATTCGTATCTATGTAGGTATGTGTATTTTGTATCTATGTATATATACGTTATTTTTTTATGACATAATAAAATTTATATATTATGTAATATAATATAGTATGTGATAAACATTTTTTATTTACCTCTATAAAACTTTGGAAAGTTAATATTTTTATTTTTTTATTTCCATTTTTCTATTTTCTCTTTTTCTTTGAAAAATATTATTATCATATTATTTATGTTTTTAAACTACAATTTTCCATCTAAATACAGGCCTAAGAATGTGTTGATGTGCATAGCGATGTTTGCGAATGTGCGTCGCGATACTTGAGCTATGTCGATCTTTAAACGTCGTTCTTCAATGTTCTACTTCTTACTTCAGTGGTATTGTAGCTTAATTTTTTGGACACGCAATATATTTTTGTATAAATAAATAAAAACATAAAATTATGTTGTTTCTGTATGAAAAAAAATATATATATAAAGGGCCAACTCGATATTTATTTACAAAACAAAAAAAGGAAGGCTTTTAATTGCGGTTTAAAATTTTGAGCGCTACCGTAATTGACATTGCAAAAAAAAATACACAGATGAAATTTAATATATGAGGGATGAGTGTCACAAATTCTTACGCGTTTTGCCCATCGATATAAAAATAAATCGATGGTTTTGCCAGAAAGTGACTACCTACAAAAAAAACACAAAGCTGTGTGTATGGTGTTTATTCCAGGTATAAATGTGACAATCGACTCGTTTTGACATGCGGCCGTAAAAAACTTACCGCAAAAAAATCTCTTTTTTTACCGTATTTTTTTATTATACTAAGGACATAAATATATACAAAGTAAAAAAATGGGCGCTAAAGGAAAAACCACTTTAAATCCTTATGAGGGATCATTTTACTTAATGGAAACATTCCTCTATTTTTAAAATGAAAGAAAACTGCTTTCAAAGATTGGGAGCTAACGGGCCCATGATGAGGTGGCCTCGATGACCCATGTGTTCAGGGTCGGTCACACTCACGGGTCAACACCCATCCGATGGCCTCCACGCATGGGGTGCGAACCTGGGTAGGACACTGGGTCAACCAGTCTCCCCTGGGAATCAAACCTCTGGCGCTCCTGGACGGTCTGCGCACCGAGCGGCGCAAGCCAATCGATTGTGCTCTCCGACTAACAGTCGGGGGAGTCTGGGAACTGTATTGTTTCCTATAGAGCGGGGGTGGTTGCCTACCTTACGGCGACTGTTCTTGAAATGACCATTGGCCATCCGATCCCGGTTCAGAGTCGGGCAAAGGACGCCTTGGTCCGCGATAGATTCGGTGTACACCGTTTCACCGCTTCGTAAGGGAGAGGACCGCGCAAGCGACCTCGAACTCGGAACCAATCGAGAGACCGGAGAAATCTGGTCACAATTGGAAGCAAGGGCGCGAGTGTCGGCCCGCCAGGTAACATTACTGGCTATCCCGCGGTAAAGGAGTTGGTCTCTTGCTGGTTGTGGCGTAGCTAGACGTCGGATTTGTAATGTCCAAAGTCTTCTACGCTCACTGCACGGTCGATAGAACGATAAATCGTTAAAACGCCCTGCGGTGACGGGTTCGCCCGTTGTGGTTGACATCTCAATATATGCTTTCAAAGATTTTCTAAAATTAGGTTGTCCCAGAATCGCTGACCCGGGAATCGAACCAACTCAAAATTAAAAAAATAAATACTCGCTAATATGCAGGATAATATTTCTCCCCCAAAAAATCGATAGAAATGTCCAAAATGTTTGTTCGAATTTCAAAATTGCAGTCCCGCACCGCAAACAAAGTTAAACGTTCTTTTTTAAAACTTTTTGTCGGAAAGCCTCGTCTAAATAGGAAATGTGCAAAAAAATAATTCTCTCTTTGCTAGATTTCAGTAGCGCATTTAACTCAGTTGACTTTGACCTTATTCTAGAACGGCTGCGTGCTCTCAATGTCTCTGAAAAGGTTATTACATGGTTTGACTCCTACTTACGTGGACGTCGCCAGTGTGTCAAAGCTTCCCACATTAAATCGGACCAGGTTGAGCTTACTGCCGGCGTTCCGCAAGGGGGAGTTTTATCGCTGTTACTCTTCTCAATTTTTATCAACCCTATTGCTAAGGACCTAACATCATCATACCATCTTTACGCTGACGACCTTCAAATATATTATCATGCCAGGCCAGATGACCTTTGCACAGCCGTGTCTATAATGAACTCCGATTTAGATCAAATATCTGCTTGGGCACAAAACATGGTATAATCATAAATCCAAATAAATCGCAAGCAATTGTTATAGGCGGCAAAAAAACATTGTCAAAAATAGACACTTCATCATTACCGCCGATTTGTGTAAATGGAAAAATTGTCGAATATACCAAAAATGTTAAAAACCTTGGAATTCTAATAGATTAACATCTTTCTTGGCAAGATCAAGTAAACCAAGTACATAAGTCGTCGCATTTTCCATGGTTTTCAGTCTCCGGCGGCTTCAAAGATTTCTCCCCATGTCACATAAAGAAATGATTGTGTCTACACTCTTAACGCCTATACTTGACTACGGTGATGTTTGTTATATAGATGCCAGTGAGGTTATTTTGAATAAGCTGGAGCGTCTGCAAAATATCTTACTCAGGTATGTTTTTAATTTGCGAAAGTTCGACCACGTTAGCTGCTTTCGTGAGTAACTTCATTGGCTTCCTATTCGCGATCGAAGAAATTTTCATACGTTGTCGCTACTCTACAACATACTCAATAATCCCACTTCACCCTCCTATCTAAAGGAGAATTTCCACCCTTTGGGAGGCCACGGTCTTCCACTTCGATCAAGCCGGGATAACACACTCGCCATTCCGATACATCATTCTTCTGTTTACACGCACTGTTTTACAGTCCATTCTGCTCGTTTATGGAATCAGCTCCCTCACTCTATCAGGCATGCACCTTCGCTGCATACTTTCAAAAAATTGTTGAAGAAACATCTATTTTTACACAGTCACTAACCAAATACCTCACCTTGTCCTCTCCTTTATCCTTCCCTGGGCAACCTTAGCATAAGTTACTGACATGTATCTGTATAAGTTTATTTTAAATTTAACTTTACTACTTCTTTGTGTATTGTACGGTGAAAATTAGGAATTATTTTATCAAATGGTTGACTGTAAGATATCGCTACAGCGATAAGTCCGCCATTTGTGCATAAATTGTCTTTTTTATAAAACCAGCGTAATATTCATTAAGTTATGTTTTTATAGCACAATAAAGTTATTCTATTCTATTATTACCAATGAAACGATTTTCTTATCTAAATCTTCAACAAGGTACTTAGAGAAAAAATAGCAAGCAGACGAGACAGACGAGTGTGAGACCTCGTGTTTCTTGGAGAAATTTTATCCTAAACATTGACTGTATATCGATTAGTAGAATAAAATAGCGACTGTTTATTTTTTGAATTTTTAGTTGGTTCGATTCCCGGGAGAGGCAAGCGAATTTTAGAAAATCATTGAATGCATTTTTATTTCATTTTAAAAATAGAGGAATGTTTCCTTTAAATAAAATAATCTCTCTTGATAATTTAGTGGTTTCCCTTCAGGGCCCATTGATTTTTTCCACACTGTATACATACAAACCTAGTAAAACTTAAATACTTAATATAATAACACTTTGGTCTCACTGGCAAGTATATACCTACTAGACGAATCACTGTGAGCCGGCCAGACGGGCGCGCGTCGCGCTGCAGCCCGCTTGCCCCAAACCAGTTTGTCACGTGCGCGACGTGCAATGCACGCCGTGCGCCGCCTTTCTTTCCTTCCTACCTCCGCCTCACCTCGCCTTTGCCACTTCGCCGGACTTTGCCGTGTCCCGTGCCCCGTGTCCGCTCGCGCACAGGCCGGCAGCCGAATGCAGTTTACATGGCGCCATCGGGCAGACGGGCATACATTAAACGATGTCCATTTACCTACGCCCTAGCGAGGGGGCGAGATAGATATTTTCGTCTCAAAATATAGATATTCCCTCTCCGTTGCTTAGTGGGCCGATACGGTAAAAGGGATTTAACAACCACCGTACCAGAAATCCAGTGTAATTACCAAAAATACGTACCGAACTCCAGAGGAACGACACTGATAAGAGGGCGAGCGAGTCACAACTCGCAGCGACCGACTGCTGCCGTCATTCAACATCACCTACCTACATACTACTTTTTGAATTTTACGTACCGGTAAATTATATAGCGAGGAGATCGCATCTAATGTGCTGTGGCATCGCACAAATTTTTGTTGACAAGCCAGTGGGGAGGGTTATAGCTTTCCTTAATTACTTACCCACTGACATAGACCTCTTTTGTATATCCATTTGGCAGCTTAAAAAGCAACTCCCTGCTATTTCATTTTTATCATAATCATTGCTTTACTTAGTTATTTATTTTTCTTTATATTTGTTTAATATCACATTTAATTTACTTATGTAAGTCAGTTATCGTGGACCTGTACACTCCAGTTTTAATTCAAGGGCGAAATGAACACATCTGTAATGCTCTTGATTAGTATTTGTAATAAATGAATTTAAAAAAAAATACTTTCCTGTTTCACGATAACAATCTTAACGACCTAATGACCAATGCCAATCATGCGTTAAACCTAGCAAGTTCATGGTTCACAGAGAATAATCTCTTGCTTAATGCAAAAAAAACCGTAACTATGCACTTCTCCTCAAAATATAAATCGCCTGCTATACCATTCAATATAACTCTAAACAACAGTACTCTAGAATTAAGCAAATCGACAAAGTTTCTAGGTATCATGATCGATCATTATCTTAGCTGGAACATCCATATTAATGAACTGTGTAGTGCGCTTTCTTCGGCAATATATGCGATAAAAAAGATTAAATTCTTAGCTGTAGAAATTGCTGCAATAACTGCGTATCATGCCTGTTTCCATTCTGAATTGACTTATGGTATACTAATATGGGGGAATGCCACAGACTGTTCTAGGGTTTTCATTTTACAAAAAAGTGCACTGAGAGCAATTGCAGGAGTATCCCGTGACACGCACTGCGAATCATATTTTCTTAAGTACAAAATACTGACTTTTACGTCTGAATATATTTGAAAATGTCTACTATATGCTAAATCAAATATTAACGAACAAGGGGTAAACGGGAATATGCACTTCCACAATACACGCAGACGTGATGACGTTATCCTGCCTAAAGTACGCCTTACGCAGACACAAAAGTCCTTTGGATATTTGAGGTATAAGCTCTTTAACCAGCTACCACTCTCCACAAGAAAGATGGAAGCAAAGGCGTTTAAAAGATTTATTAAACAAAATCTGCAATCCATACATGCTTTCTTTAAGCTGTGTGATTTTTTTGAGCATGCCAATTCTTTTAAATGGGAATAACATTAATATATAACTTTCAAGTACCTCATTTTAGTTCTTATTGTTTAATAATAATAATATGAATTTAATATTTAATATGTAGATTACAATGTGTAATGTAACATAACTGATCATTTACATAAGTTGTTTTTTCCTATTTTATTTTGATACTTCCTATTGTGTGATTATTTTTTGTATAAAGTGCCTAAGATGACTATTAATATTCTTATAATAATTATCTATTTTATATGTATACTCATGTACATGGATTCAGCTATTTTTTATTTTTTAAATTTTATTTGTCTGCCGTGTAAAGCCGACTTTAGTCACCGCTATTGTCGAATTAATATTTATGCTTTAATTGTAGCAACTGACGAATTCTAATATGCGATAATTAGCTTTAATTCACAATTCATGCTTTTATTGTATATTCTGAATGTATAAATTGAATACTGAATACTGAATACTCAACCGGCCAATCGGCCGGATGCATGGTGCCGCGAGACGTACCACTTGTGAATTTTACGTACCTACCTGTAAATGAAATATTTATGAAATTTTCAGTAAATACATTTAGAGAAGACAATATACTCCACACAAAAACTCGCAAAAGATTCGTAGACCAAAAACTTAAAAAAAAAAATATTTTTTTATATAATTAAATGAACAAAAAAGTCACCTGTCACCTACATAATAAATTTCCTATAGAAATATTGAGATATTTCTATTCCAAAAGGTGTGATTCGTGTGCCGCCGATCACATTGAATGAACTACATTCGCCTCCCAGACTAACCTTGTTGCACACGTTGCTCATTGCACTACATTTACCCAGCCTTGGTTGGTTGTATCTATGATGATGATGATAATGAAATGGAAGGGGGTGGGGAGGAGAGCATGATCAGTTATTATAACTGAATTACTTAGGTATAGGTACATATCGCATACTGAGATATATTAGAGTTGACTGTTAAACATGTTTTAATGTTTGGTAGTTAATACGGCGGACTGTAAACATTATTAGTGTAGCTTAAATATGCAGTATCTACAAAATGCCCTATCAACGAGGTTTTACGAAGATAATAATATGATAGTACCCAGAAGGTTTACTACTTTTGGTCAGCGAACCTATACATTCATTGCCCCAAGGTTTTTCAATGCTCTTCCTGGCGACATAAAATCAGCACAAAATAAGACCTACTCTAAAAGGCTGCCTAGAAACTGGTTTGTAAAGAGGGAAGACAAGGAATTTTAAAAATACTGGACATTATAATCTAACCTGGACATTTGAATATTTTTAATCTTATATTGTATTATGTTATATTATTATTATTATTTTATTTATTATTATTATTATTATTATTTTGTTTTACCGTATATTAGGAGATAATTTGTTTTAGTTTTAACACTATTTTATCTTAGTTATAAGTAAAATGCAGGACTATTTTGTTTAAATTCTTATTCTAATTTTTACCATTTTAAATTGTTTTGTTTTTTTTTCTGATTTGAATTTATTTGCTGTCATTTTAATTATCCACTTCTAACTTTAACTTAATTACTTAATTTAAGTATTTAGTCATTTTTAAGATTGTTTTGCAATTCCATTATTTTGTGCATACATGGAATATATGCCATTTTTATAAACACGGTATTTGTGCAAGCACATTCAAAAATAAATGTTTATCTTAGAACAGGTCCCGGCCTAGTTAGGTGACGTTGCCACTAGACTATGCAATGTATTCTTTTTTCTGCTTTTGATACAATTTTGAAAGTATTTTTTTATTGATTTTTAAAAAAATTTATTTATCCTATTTTTTATAGTTACATAAAAAGATTGCGTTCATTTTTTTAACACATTTTAAAAGAGTATATACACATGAAGAAAATCGCGAAAGGGCATTAACTTGTCAGGATTACATCACCCCACTAGGTATACGCCTGTGTTGGGGTGATGGATACATAGTTCTGTGGTATTATTTGCTGAGCCTGTAGCCTTGCCTGCTGTCCTTCTTCCGTCTTAAAAAACAATACGTAATATAATTTAGCATAATATAATATAAATAATATAATATAACATATTACAATATAATATAATATCATATGTTATAACATATAAAATAATGTAGCATATTTATATATAATATAGTATAACATAATAAAATATAACATATTATAATCTGTATATCAGTATACATATCCATAATTTACATCTATATATCCTATAATTTGTGGTTAGAAATAAAATATTTTAATATATCTTACTTTCGCATTCTTCTCTAGTATAATTTATAATTTGAGAGCCAATGAGACACCTATGTATAATTCTATGTATAATTTCTATGCATATTTCCTACGCTGAAATTGTTTACTGTTATTTTTTATATTTGCATTACTTATATAAATAAATAAATAAATAAAATAAATATGAGGTATGCCAACCAACATTTTTCAGTATGATTTCGGCCCAACAAGGCATCTGTGTACCAAACTTCAAGTCTATAAGTACAATAGTTCGAGATTGAAATATGACTACTGCGATCTGTTGGACCGATTTCAACCACACCTTTACAACTCTTGCAATGACCAAATGATGCCTGCACGCCAAATTTCAGCTCAATCTGTTTAAGCATTTGGGCGCTATTGTGAAGGATAGAAAGACACAGAAAGACAAGCAGACATACTTCAATCTGGAAATAGTCTAAGTCGTCTTAGGGGGATATTTAAAATAAAGGATATTACCATTTTCGTCACGATTTTTTTTAGCACGTTCACAATACTTTCCCTCTTGGTCGGTTGGCCGGGAAAGTAATACACGAAAGCCGGCAGATATTTTATTTATTTTATTTATTTAAGTAATTCAAGAATAATTAAAAACAATTTTATCTTAAGAACTATGCATAGAAATATTTTAAACATTGAATAAATAGCAGAAAATGAATACATTGCAAAGTCCAGTGACAACGCCACCTAACTAGGCCGGGACCTGTTCTAAGGTGAACGTTTAATTTTGTGCGTGCTTGTTCAATATTGTTATTATTACAAAAACAAAATATTTTTGTAACAAAAAAATAAAAAAATAAAATGAAATTGTCGTAATAAAATAATTATTTGATCACAAAAGAATAAACAAGCAACAATTACCTTAAAAACTATTAAATAGGTACTTAAAATTAGGAGTAGAAAATAAACATGTAACTAAGATTAAGAATATATATACACATATATACATACATACATACACATACACATATATTTAAAAATAATAATATTAAATACAACAATAAAAAAGTAATTTTAATATGATATAAAATATAGTATAATATAAAATTCTAAATATTAATGTGTTCGAATTAGTATATTAATATATAATGTCCAATATTTTTGTGATTTTTTGTCGTCCCTCTTTTATAAGCCAATTTGTACGTAGCCTTTTAAAGTGGGTCTTATTTTGCGTCGATTTTATATCACCAGGAAGAGCATTGAAAAACCTTGGGAATGTATAGGAGCGCTGACCAAAAGCAGTATTCCTTCTGGGTACTATTATATTACGGTCTTTGGAATACCTCGTTCTTATGGTACTTTGAGAAAAAATATTTATTTGGTCAAACTTAGTATAGGAGAGTGTGGCTTTTAAATATAGTTGCTTGGTATCCAACACATTATACTCCTTAAAAAGATCTTCCGAAGGATATCGATACGGCTTTCGCATGAGAATCTTTAAAATCGACTTTTGTGCAATATCTAAGGGGTAAAGAATGGTCTTAGAACAACCGCCCCATCCCAACGAAGGTATATCCCAGTTTACGAACTTTAGATGCTCTCAAAGGTCGTTTTCCAGCCTTTACCTTCAAATATAATTGTAGTGTCATGAGCAAAAGATATGGTTTTCCCTACTAGGTCACATAGGTTATTAATATAAATTAGAAATAGAATAGGCCCGAGCACATTTCCTTGAGGTACCCCAAACGATATATCAACAGGATTACTGACAGTATTATGTATAGCCGTGATTTGCGTTCTATTTGACAGATAGCTCTTGAACCAATCTATGTAGAGCGACTGCTACACAACCAATGTCTCTTAGTCTTAGTAATAGTTTCTCATGCGAAACCGTATCGATATATATATATATATATATATATATATATATATATATATATATATATATATATATATATATATATATATATATATATATATATATATATATATATATATATATATATATATATATATATATATATATATATATATATATATATATATATATATATATATATATATATATATATATATATATATATATATATATTTATATATGTATATATATATATATATTTATATATAGAATTGATCAATAAGATGATTATAAAGTAAATAATTATAAAAGCCACTTACATCGTGACGAAGGATTCCCTTGATCGGATTCGGGAATGCTTTAGGTGTTAACGAGAATGATGAATGCCTCTCACTTGCGGAAAGAGGATTAGGTTTAAGTTGGGCCCATTTTAAAACTAGTAACGCTCACCCTTCATCCAATTATCTCAAAAATTAAGCTACAATCCTTCTTTATACGTAAACTCACTCAATTTCCTATTATTTCAAGGGAAATAACAAGACAAGACGAGCTACTTGACAGATGGAAGAATTTAAAATTTCGAATTTCGTTTTTTTATTTTCTAAAGGTGCGATATAAAGAAGTTGCGATCAATATTCAGCTGAAAACTTAAAACTAAAAGCGTGACATGCCCTCATATCAATGAAAGGAAGCAGTCAGCTCTTTCCTATTAGTTGGAAAGATTACCTTTAACCTAAATGGATTATTTACAATGAACGAAACATAAAATATGTAAAAATTCAATATTTTGAAATTGAGTGAGCTTACGTATAAAGAAGGATTGTAGCTTAATTTTTGAGATAATTGGATGAAGGGTGAGCGTTACTAGTTGTAAAATGGGCCCAACTTAAACCTACTCCTCTTTCCGCAAGTGAAAGGCATTCATCATTCTCGTTAACACCTAAAGCATTCCCGAATCCGATCAAGGGAATCCTTCGTCACGATGTAAGTGGCTTTTATAATTATTTACTTTATAATCATCTTATTGATCAATTCTAAAAAGAATATATACACAAAACTATCAAATATTTCAAAATATTGAATTTTTACATATTTTATGTTTCGTTCATTGTAAATAATCCATTTAGGTTAAAGGTAATCTTTCCAACTAATAGGAAAGAGCTGACTGCTTCCTTTCATTGATATGAGGGCATGTCACGCTTTTAGTTTTAAGTTTTCAGCTGAATATTGATCGCAGCTTCTTTATATCGCACCCTTAGAAAATAAAAAAACGAAATTCGAAATTTTAAATTCTTCCATCTGTCAAGTAGCTCGTCTTGTCTTGTTATTTCCCTTGAAATAATAGGAAATTGAGTGAGTTTACGTATAAAGAAGGATTGTAGCTTAATTTTTGAGATAATTGGATGAAGGGTGAGCGTTACTAGTTGTAAAATGGGCCCAACTTAAACCTACTCCTCTTTCCGCAAGTGAGAGGCATTCATCATTCCCGTTAACACCTAAAGCATTCCCGAATCCGATCAAGGGAATCCTTCGTCACGATGTAAGTGGCTTTTATAATTATTTACTTTATAATCATCTTATTGATCAATTCTAAAAAGAATATATACACAAAACTATCAAATATTTCTATATATATATATATATATATATATATATATATATATATATATATATATATATATATATATATATATATATATATATATATATATATATATATATATATATATATATATATATATATATATATATACCTATATATATATATATATATATATATATATATATATATATATATATATATATATATATATATATATATATATATATATATATATATATATATATATATATATATATATATATATATATATATATATATATATATATATATATATATATATACCTATATTGAAAATATTTTTAACTCCAGATTCCGCCAAACGCCTGATTTTTTTGGGTATCAAAACAATATCGAGCTCCGCGACAGCGCTATTTTATTAAATCCTTCAGGTCGGGCAGAGCTTGTACTTAGTTTGTTTCCTAGCGAGATTCCAATTAATGGTCGATTGTTCGGTGGCCCATAACGCGATTTACGTCCTTCGCCGGGCGTTGTAAGAGCGCTTTACGACCGACTCGCAGTCATAAAATCGCGTTTAAGCCACAATCAAAATGTATTCACCACAAACTGGTACCATTCGCTCAAACAACATCACGATCCAAGCCGGATCCCTGCCTGCTCGGAGATATTGTAGTTATTTCATTTTAATGGTTACTCAACAAAATACTGATAATACCATTAAATATATAACGTAGTACAATACACTACTACGTTATGAGAGCTAGGATTTCACTACGAATCGCAAATCGTAGATGGCACTTCTATATTTGGTAAAGAAAGCTTTTCAAGTATTGACGATACCGACATTTCTAAAAATTTACAAAACCTACATTCGTCCTCTGATCGAGTATGGTTTTCAAATCTGGAATCCTTATTTTGCCAAGGACATCAACCTGCTTGAAAGTATACAACATAGAGCGACAAAACTATTAAAAACCCTAAGAAAAACACCCTATGAACATAGATTAAAAATCCTCAAACTGACAACTCTGGAGCAACGGAGACACAGAGGAGATCTCATAGAGACATACAAAATACTGAGGCAACACTACGACTGCCCAGAGTTGGAAAGCATGTTTGTGTTCAATTCAAACCATCACTTAAGAGGTCACAGCCTGAAACTCAACGTTACAAGCTTTTCAACTGAAGCAAGAACTGAAGCTTGCAACTGAAGCTACTCAACTTCCTGACAAACAGAATCGTGAACAGCTGGAATAAACTGCCCGAGGAAGCTATCGAAGCACCAACCATAAACGCATTCAAAAATAGGCTTGATATATATTTAAAAAATGATATATAAAAGAAAAAAAAAAGAAAAAAGGAAACAGCAACACAATTCTGTTTCCTATTCTGAATAAAACCGTAATAACAAAAGAGTAATGTGAGAATCAATCCAATATTTGTGTCAATGTCCACACTCGTTATTTATCGTGATGTTTGGATTGATCGATACCCTGAACGTCAGGCAAGAGGACTGTATTTTAGTAAAGTGTAGTGGGCGCTGAACAGCCAAAGTGTGAATAGATTCAGGATTACAAAAGGAGTACCTCAAAACACCGATTCCTCCTGTGCTTCTCTGGCCGCTTCGCTGATGGGTAGCTACCAAGACGCTGGTGCAGATCCCGCTGCATATTGTGACATATTTTCTATCACGGATAGACGAGTAAAAGCGACATGCGATACGATTGCAAGCGCGCCAATTTGTTGACTGAGACCCCCATAAGAATTGTTCTGGCGGTAACGTATGTCGTAGATACATAATTTATAACAGGGAGGGCAAAAATTATGTTGGAAAACATTTAGTTTTATTTAGGATTAGGGAGAAATAAGACGTTGTATAGCGTATCACGGATCGTGATATCAATCATAGAATTTTAGAAATCCAGAAATCCAAGACCTCGGGGAATGCTACACTCCCGATATTTATGATATTTATGTCAGAGCTGACTTTTTTCTCGCGGAAATTACCTTTCCTACGATTATATTCTGTTAACCCTTCGAGTAGCGGCATAATTTCATGGCAGACCGGGGCAATTTATTGAAATTTCCTGCAATATCGCTGCGCTCGACAAAAAGTACTACAACTATGGAACTACTATAGAAATCATAAAAATAATAACTGTGCATTGAAATAGAATATAGAATATTGAAATCTCATTTTGTAGAACAATTAGATAATTATGAATAAATATGAGAAAGTCGAAAAAGTGAAAAAAACTCGGCATTTCTAACTTGTACTTGACTTACGGAAAAATACGGAACCCTATTTAGAAATTGTAAATACTATCGTAATATTTATTAGATTCTCTATCAAATTTAATATTTCGTTTTGCTTATTTACATAAAAAAATATTTAGATATTATCTCATAAAAACCAATAAAAATTTTGATGATTTCTCAAAAAAAAAAAATGATATTTGACAATGGAATTTTACCAGAAATATCCGCGAAATGACACGCGAAATTATTCTAGCAGCCATCTATATAACTATGGTAATAATGAGATATTTGGTATGGATTTTAGGAAGCGTTCGAATTAGAAAATAATATTATTGTGCGCTCCGGGAGAAAGCCGCCTGACACAGTAAATATTATATTTACTGTGGTTCTGATGTGCAACCAAATTTGGTCGTTACGTAGCCGAAGGGTTTTAACCCTTCGTCAAATATGGCGTAATTTATTAAAGTACATTTTTTTTAAATATCACTTTTAAAGACCCACAATGCGCTGATTCGAAATATTTCATTTTGTTGTGAGCAAAAGTGCATAAATGCATAATGCTATTTTCTTTGACTTTATAGATTCGGCCCATTACATTGTCTGAGCGATGTCTAGACGGGCGATTAGAGCAGGAGAGGAAAGGCAGGCGGGCGCGGATGTCCACTGCACTGCTCGGCCTACACATTCTTAGGAAAACTGTTAGATGGGCCTTTACATACAGGCACATGGTACATAAATTCCTTTATTGCACCAATAAAGATAAGTACAAAGCCGGCCCAATTGCTATACATACACAATGGTCCCGATTGCGTTTCTTTGTGACCTAAAACTGAAATTAGTTCAAGCGAACGTGATAGAGCAATACGTTAGAGCGGAATATGAAACGAACGATCGTCGATAAAAACTACCTGTCGAAATTATATTCGTCCGAATAAATTTGTACACATTTCGTGCGGTGTTAGATTCAGATGTTTTAACTTTCGTGCGTAGTTTAAATGCGAAAAAGTGACAACCGTTCATTTCACATTCCGCTCTAGCGTATTGCCCTGTGTCGTTCACAAGAACTTTTTTGACTAGGTATTAGTATATTAAATCCTATATTACTTAACATATATTAAATATTAATGACTGTTTCTATCTTTTTTCACATATAACTTTATTTATATTATTTAATCGAAAGTCATATTATATTTATTGCCGATTATATAATGGAATTGCATTTTATTGATTATATTATTTTAAATATTTTTTTATAGTATTTTTTTTTTTGGAAGACCACATTTTAGGGCAATAGTGTTATTAGCTTTTTACTAAAACTTGTACATTTGTAAGCAATCAAGCCATGAAGCAAACTTGATATTAATATTAGAGTCCTGTCCACCCTAGAACGGGCTAGTCCCAGTTGGGTGACAGAATCAAATAAGCAAAAGGTTAAGGCTTTGCCATTCGGTTCCTGTTATATTTCTAAGCAAATCAATGTTTTATAGTAATTAATTCTTAAATAAATAAATAAATTTACGATTTTACTTCACGAAGAAAAGCAATCGAGCCCAATATCTAGATTCATCCTACTGACTGATGTACCATTACATGCGATCAACAAATGCATCGATTTCCCTTAAGTACCTTACGGCCCGTACCATTACATGCGATCAACAAATGCATCGATTTCCAGTGAAATACACTGACACAATTCAGCTATTATTTAAACCCGTTAGCGATGAATCAGCAAGATGAAACAATACTTTTACTCGGAATATTTCGGATTGCATCATTTCCCGGCCTATATAAAACGACGAAAAAGCAACCAAAGTATCATTCCTCGAGTGATCACTTTCCCCCAAGGTTGCGACAGCATATTCGGTACCCCTCTCACGAGGTGCGTCAACGAATCCGGCTCCTTGGTTTCCTCTCCCTATCTTTCCCAGTCACCAGCTAATTTCAAATATCAGAGACTTGGACACAAATGCTTTCTATGTATTCAAGTACTTCTGGAAAAGCATTTTTCTCTCACGAATCTCTCCTGCCATTCTTCTCCTTTGTGACTTTGTGCTATTTGACAAGCTTTTATTTACCTTGCAATGTTTGTTGGTTTGTTAGTTTGTTTAGGTCAAATTTTGCACGCGAAATTAGAACCACTTCCTCTTATCCTATGAAGTTGAAATTTTATATGTTGGTTTAGTTTCGATGACAATGCATTTGTATGGTGAGCATGACCATATTCCACATCCAGGATTGACTCTCGACGAGGATACTCTTCTACGGTCAATAGCACATATACAACATTTTGTATACGCATTCAATTATGACAGCACGTTCTAAATTTCACCATGAAATGACTGTTGCACCCAGTGTTGGCTCCCGACGAGGGGACTACTCAACGGCCAACAGCACAGAAACGAAATTTTGATAGCCAGTTCAATTATGATAGCCAGTTCTAAATTTCATCGCGACAGGGCTGCTGCAACTCGCACCGTTGGCTTCCAAAGAGGGGACTCATCGACGGTCAACAGCACAAACACGATGTTCTGTATAGCATTCAATTATGATAGCCCGTTATAAGTTCTACTATCTGACATGGCTGCTGCACCCAGGGTTGGCTCGGGACACAGCAATATAATAAAAGATTGTGTGAGAGCATTATAATAAACGCCACACTGTGAAATTTTGGTTGGAATATCTCATATACAAACTACACTAATAATACTTAAATTCCGCCATACATTTTATTATAATATTATCACCGAGCCGCCCGAGGCTAGCCGCGATGGCTAGCCGGACAAACACGGTTGTAGTTACACAACTGAAAGGTCTGTGTAACTGAACCCAACCGGGTTTGTCCGCTGGCCGAGAGAGGGCGCTCATCGATTTTAATAATGCAATTAATATTCAGATGAAATCAGTCCTTGGCTATTTTCCGGGAAAGTCTTGGGGTGACACAACCGATTTTCATATTTGATGTATTCTTTTAAAGCTCAATATGTATGTGTATGTACCTCATTGGCATATCTATCTGTTTCTTTTGTCGTGTATACACCGAGCTCATCTACAACAGTTACAGACGACTTAGCCACTCTTCGGACAAGGTGATGCATTGCACCTTGCATGCACTCTACGTGTCGCGAACACGCTCGTTGAACCATCTACACATTTTGTTGCAAATCGCATTGATTATATTATGTATATGTCACCATTTATTGCAATGTTATTTCTCCATCCATAATGATTATTTACCTCTTTTACGTGTTATTAAAATTCCTTTTCTACATATCTTATTATGCAGTTTCAGATAGGTATTTTTTAGATATTATTCGTAGACTGACAGATTGAAAGACGCATTTACATGAAAATTACTTAATTAACTTAATTAACTTAAAAATTACTTAATTAACTAGTTAGATTGATCAACGTCGTACTACAATTTGACAACCAGAATTATACTACGAAACGCAACGTGTACATAGCACTCATAGTTAAAAACACTTCTAATCTACTCATTATAATATATAATAATGTGATTATTATAATATATAATATATAAGATATAATCTTTATTATAATATATAATGGGAATTATAATATATAATTCCTATTATATTATATAATATTTTTAGGGAGGCCTTTGCGGATCAGCAAGACAATCTTAAATACCGGTGTCAAGTATTATAGTTATTTAAATAGTTTTAATGTTGCTTGATTTTAATGTTTTTATAAGATTGTTAATAAAGGCTATTATAATTATTATTATATATAATAATGCTACACACGATTATTATGTTGAATATGGCCACTTTCGTGGTATAACAGTAGATGTATTTTTTTTATTATAGATAAAACATCCAATATTTTATGGTACTGTAACGGACCTTAAGTCCACTACATACGATCAACAAATGCATCGATTTCCAGTGAAATCCACTGACACATTTCAGCTATTATTTTGACTCGTGCAGCTATGAATCAGCACGATGAAACAATACTTTTACTCAGTCCTTTGCCCGCCTCTTACCCGGGATCGGATGGCCAATGGTCATTTCAAGAGCAGTCGCCGTAAGGTACGCAACCACCCCCGCTCTATAGGAAACAATACAGCTTCCAGACTCCCCCGACTGTTAGTCGGAGAGCACAATCGATTGGCTTGCGCCGCACGATGTGCAGACCGTCCAGGAGCGCCAGAGGTTTGATTCCCAGGGGAAACTGACCAGGGCCAGAGTCCTACCCAGGTTCTCACCCCGTGCGTGGAGGCCGTCGGATGGGTGTTGACCCGTGAGTGTGACCGACCCTGAACACATGGGTCTTCGTGGCCCATCTGTGGGATTACAGACTGATGCTTCGTGCCTCTCGAAGCATCAGTCTGTAATCCCACAGACTCGAGCCGTGATCAGTACAAGATACTAGGAGCACACATACAATCCTCATCCACTTTCCTACATAACCGCCGTCGCGTAACCCTCGCGTCTCGATAAAGTAATCCGGGCACTCGTTAATTCGGCAAGTGTTATAACTGGCAATATTCAATCGATTCAATCAATAAATATCCTCCGCTCATCAAAACCGACTTTAAATACGGAGATAACTCGTAAGTTGACACCATCATCTCACATCGAATAATTTGGAGTCTTGTGAGGGGTGGTCCCTCACAGTACGAAGCCTGAATATCTTTGAAAACAAACTTCCGCAAGAAAACATTTGAAAACAAACCCCATTCATGGCTTCACTAATACAATACATGTGTTTAGTCTGCAATTCTATTTCTGAGTATTTGTTCTGAGTATTATCCAAAGGTGTAGTCATAACAGCGATATTACTATAGTCAACCGTCATATTATCAATTCAAACTTTTGTAAGTATTAATTAGTTGTACGTTTGGAAACAAAAAAATTATAAGATTGCAGAGCTCGTGGAGGGCTACGTTGTTTTGTTCGTTTCTAGCCATAGGTTGACCAAGCCGATTACATTACATTACATTACATTTTCTTTGTGTCAAATTGACGGCTAAAGACCGCTCTTGGACGTGTCAAAATAATTGGGTTATGTAGTAAGTTTCGTTACTACTCTTTACTGAACATACATAGGTAGTCAAGAATTAACTACTAGATTGTCAAACTATAAATATAAATAATCACAATAGAAGCTTAATATTTGAAGTAGTTAGTAATTCGAAAAGATAAGTAGTAAAATTATTTATCGTAATATTCAAATTGTCAGTACAATGTTAAATAATCAAATTAAATCTACGTTATGCATTTTAAACTAAAAGTACAGATATAAGACCATATAAAACAATCAGACAATAAGGCTCTAGTTTTTTAAATAATTTAAATGGGCACAATATTTGAAAAATCATGATTAGACCATAAAAGTGAGAAAAAGCGGTTGTGTGACCTAAGACTTTCCCGGCAAGTAGCCAGGGACTTATTTTATCCGAATATTCATTTCATGAATAAAGTCGATGGGTAGTTGGCGAAAATGAAAATTTCAGAGGTAACGTAATGAAAATTTGAATTTCGAACGCGCGTCATCTCATTCAATTTAAAAATCAAATCGCAAACGCGGGACGCCGTCAGCCTTCGCGCATCCACGCATCGCGAGCGTCGCCACTTTTAAGGGCCTTACTATTGTATGGCGGACTTTAAATATAATTTATGTAGCTTGTATACGAGTTATTTCAAACAAAATTTTACATTGTGATTTCGGCCCAACAAGACATCTGAATTTCGAACCTTTAAGTCTAATATTTTGAGGTCGAAGTATGACTAGCTCGCCCTCTGGTAGACCTGTCTTCATCTGATTCATCTGCATAAAGGGATTGTTTTTACCGATAACACTGCTTCGGTAATAATATTAATTATAAAGGTTATGAAAAATAGCGGCTCTAAAATAGATCCCTGAGATACTCCACAAGTAATATCTCGTATGTGACGTAACTCCTCGGACTTAAACTAATTGTTGTCTATTTTCTAGGTGAGATTTTATATTAAGACGAGGCGTTCCCTCGTATCACATAACATTCTAATTTCGTGATAAGTAAACTGTGGTCTACTGAGTCGAATGCCTTCGATAAGTCACAAAAAATACTGACATGATTTACAAGCTGTTTGTTTCTACTCTTTATTGTGGAATTTCACAATGGGCAGGTTTATTGTCCAATGACAAACAACCAGATGTGTCCATTGCGTTAAATATAAATTTGGCTAGTTTACCAATATCCATTCCAACAGACATCCTGAGACCGAATTAGTTTGCTGTAATGATATTAAATTTAGTAATAAATTATATATCTTATTACCATATTTTTTTCATTATCGTCAAAAACGACGATCATTTATTTCATATTCCGCTCTAACGTATTGCTCTGTCTCGTTCGGTTGAACTAACTTTCAATTTAATTTCACGAAGAAATGCAATCGGGCCCATTGTTCTCTTTATTTATTCAGCAATTTTTATTATTACATTATTTTCTCATTATCGATGATTCTCATACCGATTACAAAATTCCCTAAATTAAATTATAGTCACAACTATCACGATAGTTGATTTTCCTCAATTAATTACATAACTGAGAATAGTAGACGTAATGACACTTGCAAGTGGAGGAATGCATAACTACTGGAATAGAAGGAAATTGTATTATCCTATCTCCAGGAGCTTTTTGAACCACTAAGTTCCCACGGTCTCGTACTTCGGTCAGCCTCTGACAATTTATTAAAAATTCCGAGTCATAATAGTGATTTCTATTCCTATTCTTTCTGTGTCCATGGTGCAAGACTCTGGAACGATCTCCCAGCAAATATACGAAACCCGCCTTTTTTACCATCGTTTAAGACTCACCTTAAGGATTACTACCTTTCTAAGAAGTAACCAGTTCTTCCCTTTCTCCCCTGTTCCTCCCCCAATTTCCTCTCCTCGGGCACTATTAGTCTTAAATTCTTCCACTTGTCTGTATGTTATGTAATAATCTTTATTTTCACAATGCGCGCATGTACCACTATGTTTAGGTTAGCTGTAAGACATTGCCATGTGGCAATAAGCTAGCCTTTTTTGTATACTTTGTGCAAATAAAGAGTTTATTATTATTATATTGTATTGTATTGGAGAACTCAAATTTTATTAGAGAATAACTATGTTAAATTAAACAACAACATAATATCGGCGATGTTGCAACTGCCGTTATTTATTTATTTTATTTATTTATTTAAAGAAATGCGCATTTTTTTAAACTACAGTACATTACATATTATCATTAGAGGCTCCGTTGTAAATAGTAGCAAAAAAGAGAGTACCGCAGCCCAGTCCATCTTTAGATCAACGCTGCCTAACTAGGCCTAGGCCCGTACTAAGGCAAGCGTACCAAAAAAATAGTGGCATGTGCATACTTTAAACTACATATGTCAAAAGAGAAAATATATATAAAAATAGTATCTAATAATATTAGGACTTAAGGCAATAAACAATGTATGTAGAAATTACTCATTACTCTAAAAACTAGGTCATTGATATGTCAATGCGTCTGTCAGTCTGTCAGTCTGCAAATTATATTTGTAAAATACCTATCATAAAACACAATAAAATTAATTTCAATAACACGAAAAAGGTGAATAATAAATAGGAATTGCAATGAATAGTGAAATAACCAAATTGAAATAATTATAGATGGAAAAAGGAATTATAATAAATAGTCATAGTATAAATGTAGTAGTAGAAAATAGTAGAAATGCTTTTATGGAATGAATAAATGATGATGATGATGAGTCAAAAAATCAAATTGAAATGGTCAGAGGAATATCAAATTGAAATAGTCAATTATACATAAAATGTGCATATTACTAGTTATAATACAATTTTGAATGTAATCGAATTAAAAATAAATATAAATAATAATAAAGACCCACCAACAGCGATAAAAAAAATAATAAATAAAATACAATAATAATAAATTAAATAAATCTACATAATAGGGTCAAAAATTTGGTGGCTGACATGCCGACCTTCATTCATGAGCCACCTGTGACATCGTTTTTTGAATTGGCCTTTATCGTGTTATCCAGGGTGGAATATGGACAGACTCTGAACAGACAAGTCTACCCTGGACATTGGGATTTCACCATCGCCAAAACGTCGGGTGCTACGATCTTCAAGCGGTAAATTCGTTTTTATTCTATTTATAATTTTTAAAGTTATATAGTTAAGAATGTTTTTGTTTTTGTCTCCTGTAAAATTAATATAAAAACAATCGTCCCTTTCTCCAAACTACGTCTCACTTAAAAGACTTTAATAATAAAGGTTAACATTTTAAAATCTTCAATAACATAAAAATAAAAAAAAAGTGTGTTGTGCGATTTTTTATCCGTTTACTTCAAGTTTGATGTGGCGTTTTGCCGCGTGTTCTGCCCAGCGTGCGCCGCCCGCACTTAACAAAACAGGTTAGAGATCGTAAAGTGGCATAGGCCAATGAGTGAGATAGACGTAGAGGAGTCGCTACCGCGTTACGCCCATAAAAATTCCTGTAAACACGCTATAAAAATACTCAGACGATCTGAGTGGAAAGTGACTAATCCATCCTCTCGCTGGAATAATTAAGAAGGTTTAGAAACATGCGTAGCAGCTCATCGTAGCGCGCCGACTGCGATGCGGGCATCATCCTTGTCATGAACACATAAACAAAATTTCATTGATTTTTTTATGTTCCGACAAACATAATGTTTGCGATCAAGAAATGATCAGTATTATTATATATAGTAATCGAATTATTATATATAGTATCCGAATTATTATATATAGTATTCGAAGTATATCTTTAAGGGCCCTGTATCACTGGGAATTTCGTTATTACCTGAATATCCCTACATCTATCTCAGTAAGTTTCCGTCAGGTATGGTTGGATTGAAAAAATTCGAACAGCGGAGATCTGCAAGATTTTCAAAGATCAAGCGATATTCCGTAGTATACTCCGACAATTCACATTTCGAAGGCTTCCAGCTTTTTTAACGGCCTATAATTGCAAGTGTCTAGCTTTCCATCCCATGTAATAATAGTGAGAATATTTAGTATCTTAAAAGTCTGATCTGATCTGATCGTCACTCTAAGGGGCTCTCTAGACGATCAAGCATGCTTGTCAAGCATCGCGTCGCGGGCTGGGAGAGGATCGTAACCCGCAGGAAATATGCAAATATTTACCAAAACTGCCTAATTTTGTAGTTTTATACCAGGGAGTCACGTCATTCATCAATCAACTACGTCTAATTAACGTGACTCCCTGGTACAAACTACAAAATAAGGCATTATTGGTAAAAAAATAAAAAAATATTTGCATATTTCCTGCAGTTTAGATCCCCTCCCAGCCCGCGACGCGATGATTGACAAGTATGCTTGGTCGTATAGAAAGCCTCTTAGATTGATGTTTGTTCCGCAAAATAACTTTTTCATTTTCAAGAATAAACAATAACACTCTTACCAATAAAATTATCTTATAACCGCGTTAAACCCTTGTTATTGTTATACCCGGTATAGCCGAGTTATAACGAAGTTGTAAAATCGTGACCAATAAATCAGTTATAACGCGGTTATAACTACTCCCTGAAACCAAAGACAAGTCATATTTCTAGCATGGCAACGCCCGCTTGGAAGCAGTGTGGCCAACTGAAGCGGCATGAAATGCACATGAAATGTCACTTTTTGTTGTCAGAAAGCCCTTGCCCATTGTTTTGTTACGCGAATGCTGATCGAATTTATAGTGGTATTTTGCAGGTCAGCTCTCAGGATATCGATGATTCTTGCGGCGTATGGCTTAGTGAAACGATATTTAGTTTTAAAATTGTAATAATCCAAATCGAACGGGTCGTATCGCAATTTGTAAATTTTTGGTCGCCTATCACGACGCATTTTGATTTCTTCCAATAAATCCAGATCGATCATATCATCCAAGTCGACAAAATCCATTATTCGGCTAAAACGCAGGATTTCACAGCAGTATAAAAGGCGTATCCTCGTCGTAACACGGCTATTACAACGAAAGCGCACGATTCGCGAACGAGAAGCTCCACGTCCGCGGCTGTCAGGTGGCTGTCAGTTTGAAACAGCTGTTACGCCGGTCGGCCATTTTTAAGTTAATACTCCGCTGTTATACCTGGCCTCGGGGTGGTATAGCGGAGTTATAGTGCGGATGGAAATCCAGTACCACTATTCCATGCTTATACCCGAGATGATCAGTGGTGTAAGCTATACCGCGTTTATTGGTCACAGATTTTCTTATACCTAGTAATAACAGAGGTATAAATTTTACAACTCGTTTATTGGTAAGGCTGTAAGATTATAATCTCCTTGCTCATATCCCAGGTGTCGTTCAAATTGTGTTCAAATTTATTAACCTGTAATTTAAAGAAAAATATTTATTTACAGCTGTTGTTACAAAAAACATACATTAAAAATATATTTTTTTTAATTTTCATGGGTTTCAAAAAAACGACATTTTACATAATATATACGTGACAGCATATTGTACATTCTATGTACAATATGCATAATATATATACATAATATATAATATACATAATAAATGATACATAATATCCATATTATAATAATAATAATAATAATAAAACTCTTTATTCTTAAGAAAAGGCGAGCTTATTGCCTGCAGGCAATATTTTAGAGCTAAGCTATATATATTATACATATACACAATATACGTAGGATTAGGTTATATTATTTTGAGGGTAGATATAGCTTAAGACGAGAGCGAAACGCACTCGAATTAACGGTATTTCGTATTTTGGAAGGCAGGTTATTCCATACTCTTGCGGCATATACAGCCAAGGAATAGGCAAAGAAAGCTGTGTGATGCTCAGGTATACTCTGGATATTCGTTGACTGAGACCGTACGCGTAGTGGAATCCCGTGGGATGTCTAATCAAAAAATTACTATACTGACTTTCCGACGTAATTGAGGCGTAGCATACAGATTTAAGTGTATAATACTAATTTTGGTTACGTTCTATATATATATATATATATATATATATATATATATATATATATATATATATATATATATATATATATATATATATATATATATATATATATATATATATATATATATATATATATATATATATATATATATATATATATATATATATATATATATATATATATATATATATATATATATATATATATATATATATATATATATATATATATATATATATATATATATATATATATATATATATATATATATATATATATATATATATATATATATATATATATATATATATATATATATATATATATATATATATATATATATATATATATATATATATATATATATATATATATATATATATATATATATATATATATATATATATATATATATATATATATAAATAATCAGGGTTACGGGGAAGAACGACCAAAGTCAATTTGACTTTTTAAGATGCGATGCTTTCTTTATGGGATATATAATATAAAACATTTATTGTTAATTCATATTTAATTAAAATGTATTTTTTGTATAAACTCAACTATATTTGATTTACAAACCAAATATATTTTTTCTCCCTGCCCGAAGGGTTCTATTTTAAGTTAGTACATTTTTAAAATAAAATTACCTTTTTTAATTATTGACTTATTGTTCTTCTCCGTAATCATTTAAATAGTCTGGTATTTTCTGTTTCACCTTTGCGACTGGCAGTTTTTCTCTCAGTGTACACTTGTAAGTAAGTAAGTATTTATTTACGGGGTTACGGGGAAGAACGACCAAAGTCAATTTGACTTTTTAAGATGCGATGCTTTCTTTATGGGATATATAATTTAAAATGTTTATTGTTAATTCATATTTAATTAAAATGTTAATTCATATTTAATTAAAATGTATTTTTTGTATAAACTCAACTATATTTGATTTACAAACCAAATATATTTTTTCTCCCTGCCCAAAGGGTTCTATTTTAAGTTAGTAAATTTTTAAAATAAAAATACCTTTTTTAATTATTGACTTATTGTTCTTCTCCGTAATCATTTAATTAGTCTGGTATTTTCTGTTTCACCTTTGCGACTGGCAGTTTTTCTCTCAGTGTACTCTTGTAAGTAAGTAATTATTTATTTACGGGGTTACGGGGAAGAACGACCAAAGTCAATTTGACTTTTTAAGATGCGATACTTTCTTTATGGGATATATAATTTAAAATGTTTATTGTTAATTCATATTTAATTAAAATGTATTTTTTGTATAAACTCAACTATATTTGATTTACAAACCAAATATATTTTTTTCTCCCTGCCCAAAGGGTTCTAGTTTAAGTTAGTAAATTTTAAAAATAAAAATACCTTTTTTAATTATTGACATAGTTCTTCTCCGTAATCATTTAATTAGTCTGGTATTTTCTGTTTCACCTTTGCGACTGGCAGTTTTTCTCTCAGTGTACTCTTCTAAGTAAGTAAGTATTTATTTATGGGGTTACGGGGAAGAAAGACCAAAGTCAATTTGACTTTTAAAGATGCGATGCTTTCTTTATGGGATATATAATTTAAAATGTTTATTGTTAATTCATATTTAATTAAAATGTATTTTTTGTATAAACTCAACTATATTTGATTTACAAACAAAATATATTTTTTCTCCCTGCCCAAAGGGTTCTATTTTAAGTCAGTAATTTTTTAAAATAAAAATACCTTTTTTAATTATTGACTTATTGTTCTTCTCCGTAATCATTTAATTAATCTGGTATTTTCTGTTTCACCTTTTGCGACTGGCAGTCTTTCTCTCAGTGTACTCTTGTAAGTAAGTAAGTATTTATTTTTAAAAACCTGATCTGGCTAGAAAATTACATTTCCAATAAAATTATTTGAAATAAAATGACATTTCCAATTACTCACAAAATTATAAAAAATCTAAAAAAAACTAATTATTAAAAAAGCATAAAAATCAGAAATTCAGTAACAAAAAGTAAAACACTACAAAAATGCTAAAAATAAAAAATAACAACATTTTTATTGATTTTTATGAGCTAATATCTAAATATTTTTGTATGTAAATAAGCAAAACGAAATATTATCTTTGATAGAGAATCTAATAAAGATCACGATAGTATTTACAATTTCTAAATAGGGTTCAGCCTTTTTCCGTAAGACAAGTACAAGTTAGAAATGCCGAGATTTTTCCATTTTTCGACTTTCTCATATTTATTCATAATTATCTAATTGTTATACAAAATCAGATTTCAGTATTCTATATAGGAAATGTCAATGCGATCATTGCACAGTTTTTCACAATTCTTGCAATTTGCACATTTTTTTTAATGATTGCTATAGTAGTTCCATAGTCATAGTACTTTTGTCGAGCGCGGCGATATTGCAAGAAATTTCAATTAATTGCCGCGGTCTGCCAAGAAATTATGCCGCTGCTCGTAAGGTTAAGCGGCTATATAAAGTGTCCTAAACAACTATGTACACGTAAAAGTTTTTGAAGACAATGAATATGATTTGATTTGATTTGATTACTATATACTACTATACTACTATGTACTATATATACTACTATGTAGCCATAGACATTAGAATTTTTGTGATTTAAATGAAAATAATGTCTCATGAATTCATGAGAAGAAGTAACTTAGATGAACAACAACAAGTACTCCGACGCAAAACGTTCTCGAAATATGTATTGCGGCTAGAGGCGACAATTCGTCCAATTGCCCATGTCCGGATAGAAATGGATGGTTGGTGACCGCGGTCACGGCCACCGGATTGCGTCCGACGAACACCCATTTTACTATGTGATTTAATATACACTAACTCTGCAAATAACGTCATTATACCCCATTAATATCGCGGAAGAGATCTTCAACCCGAGGGCAAAGCTACAAACCCTAAGTTCACCGAGAGACAGCAACAGTAGTAGGTAGGTAGGGTAGGGCGGTGTCGACTACAGCGGGCGAACCCGTCACCCCAGGCTGGTATAACGATATGTGATCGTTCTTTCAGACGTCGGAGGAACGTAGAAGACTTAGAGGCAATACAATCTACTGTCTAGCTCCGCCAACAAGCCCGTTAGAGGCCAACGCCTTACGGCGAGGCACCGAGAAAGGTACCCTTTAGAGCCGGTCCACACGATGCGGTGCGGCGCCGCACCGCAAAAATTTCGCCGTATGGACGTACACGCGTACAGTGGACGGTGCGGAGCCGCAAAGTTACTACGACGCCGCAGTGGGCGAATAGTGTTGTAGTTATTTGTACGTAGAACTAGTGAAATGAGGTAGTCAATGCCAATATCTTCTTCGTTGATACTCATTTTAAACACGTCGATTAAAAATTACCAAAAATACGTGAAAACAAATTAAACAGGCAAGCATGTACCCTCTTTAGACTGCACCTAACAACTGAGCGGTGCCGCTCCGGTGCATATTACCGGTTTGCGTGCGGTACGGCGCCGGAACGCACCGTGTGACATACCATGGATATTTGTATGTAGGACGCCACAGCGGCACCGCTCAGGCGCCGTGCCGCATCCGCACCGCATCGTGTGGCTCGGCCTTTTTAGCGCTGACAAATTGTTTTTAATAATTATAAATAGAGTAGTTTTATAATTTTTTTATATAGACGTCCATTCTACTCCGTAGTTGTCCGTAAATTTCTCGGATTAGAAATTGATCAAAAATTACAATGGTCTGATCACTTAAATGATCTCAGTAAAAATTGTGCAGTGCCATAATCGCCATTAGAAAGATAAGAAGTTTATGCTGTTTTGAAGCAGCTAAATCCGTTTATTTTGCATATTTCCACTTCCTAATAATATAATAATATTGCCTACTGTTTTGGGGAAAGGCACCAAATTAAAAAAGAATGTTTCTCCTCCAGAAAAGAGCGGTACGCAATTTATATAGAGTCTCACCAAGAAGTTCTTGTAAGCCTCTATTTGTAGAATAAGGAATCATGACTCTATTTTCTTCTTACATCTACCAAAATATTATGTACGTTCGTAGACACCGAACAGAAGTTCCGGTGAATAGTGATTTTCATCATCACGATACGAGCAATAAATACAATCTCCACATAAGCCGACAGCGACTTAGCAAAGTGCGATACAGTTTTATTCACTAAAATTTATCCTACGCTATTAATTTATGCTATGTAAGATTCCAGAGCAAATGAAAAGCCTTAGAAAGGACCAATTTAAAAAGATAATTATAAATAATTTTGAAAGAAACCCAATTTATGGTATAAGGGAGTTTCGAAGTTCTGAGTTTATTTTCCATGTCGATGATTAATTAAATGTGTAAAGTTTTAGACATAATGGTATTATGATAGCTGACATTCTAATTTTCATATCATTTATTATACATCTAATCCTTTTTAAAAAAATACGAAGGCATATTGCTGGATTGACAATAAAATAAATTTTCTTTGATTATTCTACATAGCATTGTACGCGATGCAGCAACAAGTTATTTTCCTGGTTTCAGCTGATCGTTCACGGTGACGTAGTCAGTGTTTGGTAATCATCTACTTGGCGGTTTTTTTGTTGAAAACTCTTGTATTCTTGGTAAGGATTTGATACTCATAGAACAAGAAGACAACTAATAAGGTGTAGATCTGCCATCATGTAAAGTTTGTAACATCTGTCCACCTAAACTCAAAATAGGCACCCCACACCAATGTATCAAGTGCAAAAAAATACATATTGTATGTGATACATACATATAGTACGAGTATAGTATACATACATACATACGTACTATATATGTATGTGATACATACATTTAGTACGAGTATAGTATACATACATATAGTATATGTGATACATACATATAGTATATGTAATGTGAGCAGAAAGTTAGTCAGGATTGTGCTATGGACGTAGTAGGTACATGGGATGCAAATATTTCTTGGTTTCTTACGTGTTTGAGGTTTTTTTTAATTATTTTGTAAAATAAAGTATAATTTTCTAAAACAATTCATAAGATTTTCAAGTTTTTTGCAAAGACTGATTTGTATATTCTTAAATATGTGCCATTTTAATAAAGAAAAAAAAATCATATTTCATTTTTTAGTTTTATTGATAAAATATTATTCTTAAACATTTATTTTAGACAAGAACCTATATTTGTAGTATTTTAGAACTGGGTATTGCAAAAAAATGCCATCTTAGTGACGTAGCCTGAGTTTTATCGGTAACTAAAGGTTAACAATAGTTTTTCACTGTATATCCTATAGCGATTATTGTGATC